>JAGFVP010000002.1:0-281363 GCA_021031095.1 Bathelium albidoporum | reverse complement strand
GAGGTGGGGGCGGGTGTGGGTGGCCGCCGCCGGCGAGCAAGACGTCGATCGGCACGTTGGGAGGTGGCCCGCCCATCTTCTGCTTGTTTTTCTTCTTGCCCGATTTTTTGGGGGGCGGGCCGACGTCCTCCAGGGTGACGAATTCGGGGGGAAAGGGGCCTGGCATCATACCTCCCGGCGGCTCGGGGGGCGGCTTCTCGGGCTCCTCCATCGGCCACATGTGCATGGTGATGCTCCAGTCGGGCTCGACCACGGTCTCCCAGACTTGTGGGAGGATGATTTCGCCGTTGGGGCCCATGAGGTCGTAATGCCCCTCCTGGACGTGTTGGCCGATGATGTCGACGTGTTGGAAGGCTTGACGAATGAGATCTTCCATGCCCTGTGTAGGTGAGAACATGTGTCAGCTATTTACTTTGAAGGAGAATCTGTAAGAAAAGGAGCGAATGAAACACACCTTCCAGGTTTTGCACAAATGAAATGGGAAGGAAAACTTTCGTCCGACAGCATCCTTAAATTTAATAGGTGCCTGCTTCCCTGTGTCCTTTGGTTTTTTGGCTTCCTCCAATTCCTTCTGGGTTTTATCTGCCTCCGCCTTGGCGTCTTCGGTAGCCTTCTTGGCGTCCTCAGTCGCCTTGTTCGCTTCTTCAGCCGCTTTTTTGGCTTCCTCCAGAAGCTTATCTGCTTCTTCTTTGGCCTTTTTCGCCTCTTCTGCCGCCTTGGACTCGGCCTCCTTTCTTGCATTTGCTGCTGCTGCCTCCAGTGCCGCTGCTGCCTCCTCTGCCTTTTTCTTCGCCTCGGCTTGGGCGATTTCCTTAGCGCGCAATTCTTCTTCCCGCTTGATGCGGTCCTCCTCCTGTTTCTTAATTAGCTCCAAGAGCTGCTTGTACCGAACATCTTCCACCGATTCTGGCGGCGGACCAGGCGGAGATGCGGGCGCAGGCGGTGGGGGAGGCGGGGCAGGAGGAGCAGCAGGAGCGGGAGCAGGAGTAGCAGCAGGAGCAGGAGGAGCCGGGGTCGGAGGTGCGGGTGTGGGTGGCGCTTTGGGAGGAGAAGGCGGGTGGTGAGGCTGAGGCGGATAAGCGACCCACGGAGGTTGCATGGGATGCATGTAATGAGGAGGCACGGGCGCATAGCGCATCATCTCCATGTCTCCGCCGTACCCGCCACCATGCATGGAATGGCGATGGGACGGGGGCGGACGGTTGTAGCTGCGTTCGGGTGGCGGTGGATACGGAGGCTCGAAATATCCGCCCGGACCAGGACCTGGGGATGGAGATGAGGCTATGGTAGAGAATGGGTGATCACGGGGCGCGAAGGGGTGACTTGCATAGCCATAGTGATCCTGGTGTGGCAGTGAGGTGAGGAGACGGTGCTCCGAGTGGCTGCCCACAAATGGGTTGCCATGATGGAACGGGCCGTAAGACATTACGGTAGGTGCAACAGAGGTGGGATAGTGCGGAACGCTTTGCCACTCTGGTGCGGGATGATGAGTTGGGTAGGGAGCATGAAGTGGCAGCTCATGTGGTGGATACTCATCCGGGTAGGACAGGCTCTCTGGTTCTGTAGGCGGGGGACGAGCTCGTGGTGGTGGGTGGTGGACAGCTGGTCGATGAGGAATTGACCCGTGGTGACGAGCGCTACCAGACTGAGTGTTTCGCCGTCTCGGCGGCGGACCCGCTACGGGCGGGAGATCTTGGCGTGAGTTTCGCCGCGAGGTGCGAGGTCGCGATGCCGAGTCCGAAGGCTCAATATCGTCCTCGCCCACAATGTCGTAGTCGTACTCGTCCTCTGCCGAATCCGAGAGACCACGACTGCCCGACGAGAGATGCACTCCAGTGTCCGACGACTCTTCCTCTGACTGGGAATGGCCGCGCTCGGATCCAGTCGAATTACTCACTGTGATTCGCGTCCTGCTGTAAAGAGGAGAGAGTTTAGCACGCGCACGAGGGGAAGCATTGGGGGACGAAGAGACTTACGACATCCAGTCGAATCAGTGCAAGGAATTATCCCACTGTGGCCCGTTCTGCTTAGGAGCAGGCCCAGCGGAGATAACCTTGAGATGGCGCTAGTCAAGAGACAGACAGCTGCCTCGAGCTTCCCGGATCTCTCGCGCCGCGGGGTGGGAATGGTGCGGGATCCGGTGTATGGCGTATGAGATGTTGGCGGTGTTGGTTGCTGCGGGAGCCGTCCGCTTAGCAGTCCGGGCGACTCTTAGTGGGTTAGGTAGAGTAGGGTAGACGCAAGTGGTCGCGTCGCGCAGCAGCAGTGGCAAAAAAGCAGGTACTATCAATGTCAACGCGACGAGAAGGCACGATATGCGCGATGCAACCTCTGGAAATTTTTTCTCTCGTGTCGAGACAACCAAAAAAAAGTGGAGAGAGGGCTCAGCCAAAGGGGGGTCGAAGGTGTGGTTGCGCCCCCGGCTGGATCCGTCCCTGTCTCGGGCTGGGGTTGGCAGAAACGCTCTCGACGTCAGAGACTCGCCCACGGCGGGTGAGGAAACAAGCAGGCAGGCCCCTTCGGGCTGCAGGCCCCACACGCACACACGCGCAGCTGGGAGGGATAGAGAGAGAGAGAGAGATGCGCAATTGGGCGAAGGGAGGGGGTGTCAAGCAAGTGCTGGCGGCCAGGAAAGCGACCAAGCCTGGCTGGGAGGCGGCCGGCGCGCGTAAGGAGAGGGCGAGGAGGACGGTCTTATGCGCTGGCACACGCTGCGGCGTCTGCTCGGTGACGACAAAGCAATCGAGGATGCTCGAGGCCGATAGGGCAGGCGGCGGGCCCGGGTGATTGGCCCCCCAGTTGCTGAAAGTGCTGCCTGGACGCGATTTTTTTGCCTGCGCGGAATGCCCGTCGTTTGATGACAAGGAGCCTAGGAGGCCAGAATGAGGGGAGAGGGGCAGCAGCAGCTCGAGGGGGGGTTCGTGCCGGGGGGGAGGATGGGAGATTGACGAGACGGATCCGGCTGTGATCAACCGTTGGCGACGCTTACACCGCTTAGCTCCAGCCTGGACTTGCCGCGATATTACGCCCAGCCCGGGGATCCGCTGTATACAGCCTGCACGCAAGGCGGTATCCGCCGTTGACTGCTACGGGCAGGCGGTGGAGTAGGAGGATCAATGGGCGGGGTGCGATGCGATGCGATGCGATCAACAATGCCACCACTTGGAACGGGTGAGCGTCGTGGGGGGGAAAATGCAAGCAGCAGGAAGTGCAAAGGCGACGGGCGTGGGTTTTTGTTTCGAGGAATGGCATCGTGACTCAAATCCGACTGTCCCACAGGTGCCATTTGTTGCCCACAGCAACCCGTTGATGCCCACTCGCGGCATCGGTACCATCTGATAGGCTTTGGCTCTAACTGCTCCCAGCAATCCGGCTGCTGGATGGGCATCAACATGGCGCTCGGCACACCCAGCCAGCTGCGACATGAAAATTCATCGGCCTCTGCCTTTCCACGTCAAATCCTCGACGCATTGAGCAGTAGCCGATGCTGCTGTGGCACATGGCACTTCACCGACTAACTTGCTTCCTCATGTAACCAGTGGAAAGGACTTCTAGCTCGTGCTCATATCCATCTGCTGTAATTTGACTTCAGCTTGGCCCATAAACACCCCCACCGACGCGACAAGCAGCTTCTACGGTAGGCGGGCACCGCGACACCGTACGCCAAGCATCTGGCCATTCATCGACATCGAGACGTCAGATGCCACATCCGCCGAGCCTCACTTTTATTAGATCTTCGGTCCTCATACCTGGATGAGTTGGGAGGGGTGGGGGTTTATCTAATTTTCCCCCAGAAATTGGACCGAAGTGTCCATTCACGGGATAGGATTTCCTTGGAATTGGTCAATCTAGTTGCCTGCCATGCTCGCCGTGGGCGGACTTGATTTGCCACATTTGATGCACGCCAAGCGGCGTTGACCTGCATGCAGCCGTCGGTCCCATTTAGAGCGGGATCCACTGTTTGGTAGCGATGGGTTCACAGCAACCGAGTCGGTCAGGCCTGGGTCGTTGCCTGAAAAAAAAGCCCAAAAAAACAAAAAACAAAAAACAAAAAAAAAGAAATGTGAAGCATCGAGCGAGCAGCGCCCAATGACGCGGGGTGTGTTGTCTTCCGCGCTCAGTATCAATTATGTTACAAGAAACTCCTGGTTTCAACCAGACTGCCCAACCAGGCCTGGGCTGGTTGACAGACCCTTCTCGCCCATCGGCCTCCATACCGCCGTTGTGTGTGAGTGCCCACGGTCAGATAGCGGGCGATGGATCATCTTTCCTCAAACGCTTACGAAACGCCCACCCAATGCGATATGCGCAGTGCGATCAAATCACACATGACCAACAAAGGAGACATAAGTCCTGGAGCCAGACGACTCTCAGCCTGCTTCTTCGAAGATATAGAAGAGGCTTGCTCTGCGCCACTCGTTTAAACGCAACCCAAGCGCACGCTTTTTGGCTGGATGGCCTAATTGAGGAAGCCCTTACAACCCACGGATCCGCACAGACACGGAATCCGATCATCACTCCCAATCTCGCGCTCAAATTTGTAGTCGTACGTGAGCTCCTCGTCTGTGATGTAGAATTAGTATGATGTGAATTTACCCGCCACACAGTAGTGAAACAGAACGGTGGAAAGCATAGACCGCAGAAGGAATGTACTCACGTTTGGCAATATCCCTCAATGCATAGATCACAATCCGTTTCCCCCCATCCACCTTAATGATCTTGGCCGTGCAGTTTGGCGTGCAGCTGTGATTGATGAATCGCGCAATGCCTCCTTTCTTGGTCGCGTCTACAATCGTATCCTCGTCGATTCGGAAGAGGTAAGAGCTTCCTATGCCCTGCTTCGTGTACCGAATCTCACGCAGGTCGGCCACGCGCTGCCGCACCTTTTCACCCACGTACTCGATAATCATGTCATTGGCTGTAATCGGCTCTTCGGCGTAGAGGCCCCAGTTGTGGATGGCAGAGCGGTCGAATTTGACGAGCTTCTTGCGCTTCTTAAGCTGGTTGAACCTCATCGCATCCCCGCCCTCCAGCGAGAGCGTCTGTTTCTGCGTGTTGATATCGTTGACCAGGCGCCTGTTGTTGACGCGGTTTTGACGCGACGTCGTTGCTGGCGCTGTCTTGGCAGCAGAGGCGAACTTGGCGCCGGACGCCACCTCAGATGTGGGGTCTTTCTTAGCCTTGGCAATGCGCTCCTCGCGCTCACGCTGCACACGCAGCCGATGGGGTAGGTACTTGCTCTTCTCCGACTCCAAGATCTTCTTAATAGGTTCTGTGCGCGCGCTTCCGGACGGGTTGGGAAGGTGATAGCCGGGGATGGCAGGTTCAGAATGGACGATTCCATGCGCGCCGCCATTGTTGAGTACTTTGAGCTCCTTCTGCTTGCGTGCCCACAGGTGCGCATCACCGATTTTGGAGCGTGTCTCCAAATTGAGAACCTCTTTGAGAAGTTTGAAATCTTCTTCATCCTGGAGAAAGCTTTGCCAGCCATCCACATCAAAAACAATACCAGCATCGTCCTTGACAGTCCGCTGGGGTTCGCCAGTAGATAAGCCCCATCGAACAAGGTGAGGTTGTTCGTCTTTGATCTCTTCGACTTCTTCGGTCTTCTCAAGCTCCGCTTCTGCTGCTTCTGCGTGTTTGACTTTGCTATCGAGTTCTTCTTCGCCCCCCTGTAAAAGGCTCTTGGTCGCTTCTTCCGCCTTCAAAGCCTCTCTCTCTTCGAAAATCTGCTTCTTCGACTTTTTCTTCGGCTTTGTCTTGGCCTTGGCCTTGACAGAAGCTTTCGCTTCCTCTTTATCCGGCTCTTCTTCGTCCACTGTAATTTCCACCGTCGGCATGATCTGGTCTGCTCTCGGCGAGGCCGTTTCTCGTCCGACATGGAACAGGACGTCATCCTTTTCGGTCCGCCTCCGGAATACGAGCTCTGTCTTCGCACTCTTGTACAGTTTAGCGGTAGGAGGAATCGACTCGATGACAGTCTCAAGCTCGTCTACTGTCATGTCTTCTGGCTCTTTGCGGATCAGATCTCCAAGAATTTGTCTGTACCCTACATCGACAACCTCAGTCTCTTCTTGATCCCAAGAACGGTCATTGCCATGCGCAAGCTTGCGGCGCTTATTCGCCGGAGTATCAACGATTTCATCGTCCAATGTTAGGGGAGTCGACGTCCGGCTCACACGGCTCAGAGGTCGGCTATCGTCACCAGTGACTGATGTCTTTTGTTCATCGTCCGAGTCATCGTCATCTCTGTACATGTCTTGCAGGCGGTGATGCAACGATCGATTCTGGGTAGGCCGAGGAGCACGAACTTTCCGTCGTTCGTCAAGGAATGCATTCTGAGGCTCTGCTTGCCTTTTGATCCGCCTAGCGTTGAGATCATAGGAGGACAGGGCTTTGCGGCTAGGACCGGAGTAACCATGAATCGATTTGGGCGTGCTAGGAGTCTCGGCCCCTGTGGGAAAGATGAGACCTGGAGGACGTTTGCTTTCGTTTTCGCGTGGATCAGAGATCCCCAATTTACGTCTTTTGGCGACGTGTCGTGCAGGGTCCAGACACTCGAACAAGCTCGGAATAGCAATTCTTTCCTTGATGTCATTCATAAGTCGTTGTGTGATCTCGGTCTTCAGCAACTCCATCGCCCCTTTCACTGGGTCAAGATCTTCTGCTCGGCGTCGCTTCTCGATTTCGAAATCGGCCTCTTCATCCCGCCTTTGACGTTCCTTTTCCTCCTTGTCCTTCTTCAACGCTATTGCGCGCTCTGGCGTAGGGCTGCGCTCATAATCAGGGTTACCGTACCGGTGGCATTCCATGTTCATGACATAGGTAAAAAGCGGCGTCATATTACACTCCTCAAAGCACCGGACCGCCTCTTGTTCGCCACGTGCAGAGTCGTCAAACACCAGATAATAGCCAGTCTTATCGCAGCGTGCCTCTCGCACATCATATGCCTTCATCCTCCTCTGTAAATGCTTGATTGTCGTACCAAGCACCGGCACGTAGCAATTGGCAATGAAAACGTACGGCTTTCTCTTGATTTTGGTCAGTACCGGTTCGAATTCAACCAAGGCGGCATCGGGTTTTGGTGGAGGTGCTGTTCGTGGTCCAAGCGGTGTTGGGTGGGACGGGATGCTCACTGAAGGCCTGGCTGATGGGCCTTTTGGCGCGTTCAGAGGCGGTGCAGGTATCGTAGACGGTGTTGGGGGTGGCTCGGAAGATTTGCTTGATGTCGGAAGAGGGGGCGGTGCGTGTCTTTCGCGTTCTGCTCTTTGTCTTCTCATCGCGCTCTCCATGTGTCGCCGCGTCCTTCGGCCCTCACGATCCCGCTCTACTCGAATACGCTGCTGGCCAATTCTCTGCCCGCTGCCCTCTTTCTCCGCTCGTGCAGCTGCTTTGTCCGCAGTGATACGCAGTTTACTGATAGGGCCACCGTCACGATAGCGAACCAGACATATTCCAAGCGGACTGCCTGTGGACGGATCGCTCTTCGATTGGATTTCTGCAATCTCCCCGTACTGCGCCATAAATACTTTAACCTGGGAGAGTGCAACTGTGAGTGGATCGAAGCCGGTAACGCAAACTTGAATCGCAGGGCCTGGGCCAATGGATAAAATCGGGTCGAATTTGTATTTGATAGTTGCAAAGGAAGCCTTGCTATACAGACCATCTTTGTAGCCAGCAAATGCCTCTCGTGGATCCGGTGTCGGCACTCGTTCCTTTGTTGAGAGATTAGCATAGATTGGTTCTGGATATTCCACATGACGCAATCCTAGCCAGAAACGATCACGTACCTCTTGCATGACAAAAGTGCGATATTTGACCTTTGACTTTTTCCTTTGCTCCCTCGTGAGCCCTTCCGCCGTCTCTGGGTCGAAGTGGATTTTGAAGCCTCTTACTTCGCCTATGGCCGGCTGAGCCGACCGCCTGACTTCTGGCGGCGTATGAGCAGGAGTAATAGTGCTCGGGGCATGATTGCCCAGCTCTGCCGCGGCCGACATGCCGGTCGGCGGGCTTTGATCCATGTGAATTACACCATTCGTGGATTTGGGCTGGACGGGGCTCTCAACCTTTGCTGGTGGCGAGGGTTCCGGATTAGTTAAAGGCGTCAAGGCATGCGCTGCCGATGGAGCACTCCCACCGTGGGAAGTATAATGGTGATGCGGATTGCTGAACAGTGAGGAATTAGTACTAGTGAGCGAACTCGCGGACCCAACACCATTTAAAATGTCGCCTGATTCCGATGAGCGTGTTTCATCATCCTCCCGGGCACTCGGCCCTTGGGCAACGACGACGGCGGCTGCTTGCTCTGCAATCGGTCTGGCGTCTGACGGAGCTGTAGATGGCGAGGAACGGTCCTCACCCGTCGCCCGCGATGACGACTCCAGGGCTGCCGACTTGGACGGTGGCGCCTCGGCGGCTTCAGAAGAGCTTCGCTTTCGCTTTTTCTCCAAGACCGAGGGCGCATTGGGGAAAAAGGTTGCAAAGCTGGGCGCAGATGCGCGTGACATGCTACGCTGCTCCTACCTCGATCGGCCCTTGTCCCAGAGTACCATCGCCAGTGCTGGGTGCGATCGAACAGAGGTAGTACGCCGGTGCGGGAAGCTGGACAGGAAACCTTTGTGGCGGCTGTCAATTGTGCAGAGCGTAAAAAAGATGGCAACGTCAGGAAACGCGGGTGCGGAGGGGGAGTGAGCCACAACGCGAACCAGGCACGTTGCGGAGGCTATGCCTGGCCACGGCGTGGAGTCAGGCGACAAGAAGGCGGTGTAAGCAAAGAGATTCGAGCAGATACCGGGACGGAGAGTTTGCGGAGTGGAAGAGAAGCAAGAAGTGGGAGGCGAAGAAGAAGAAGCATTCTTGCCGGGTGAGGGCACAACGGGCGACGGTCAACCCCCTTGAGTCTTGCTGATTTAATTAGCGGCCAGCTGCCACTCTCTCCGCTCCCATCCTCTCCAACCAACCCACTTTTGATTGAATTCTGCTGCGACCTACTGCTCCCACTTTTGACTACCCAGAGTCTAATGTGCAATGCGCCGGCTTTGCGCTCACTTCTTTGAGCAGTCATGACCGCCATACCGCCGTTTTCGGAGACCTGTCAGAGCTGCTTCGGCCACCTTGTACACACTTCCACCGCACCACCTTGCCTCCCCTAATATTCTCGCGCATTCATGAAAAACTACAGAACCATATTGTGGCGATCTTCTATATCAGTCTCTATCGTCAATAAAGGAGGATATGCATGGTTTGCCTTCTACTCGGTCCCTGGCCGCTTTCACGTGAATCACCAACATCCCTGTGCATATGGCAATTTCCCTCCAGCCCATACAATGACATGAATAGACTTCTTATCCATTTTTTGCAAAACGACTGTCGCAAAAACTTGTTGAAAGCCTGAGATACCTAGCAATCCGATTCCTATCATAACTTTCTCGCAAACACCTGGGTGATGGAGTGCTTGGACCTCGTAAATGCATAAACCACCGCCTGCCTGCCGCGCTGGATAATCAGGGCAGAGTGCCAGATAGCCAAGGCATTTTGGCAAGGCGAACGCTGCAGGAGACAGTCATGTTTGATGCTGAGGATTGCCTACAATTGCCTGGTGGTGTGTATGGAATTGCTCGGCAAGTGACTTCACAAGAGGTCGCTCACAAACAGAAGCTTCTGGCCGACACAAAATCTTGGCAACGAGCCACTTGCATAAGGTACTTTGCTCTTAAACCCCTGAGCAAGATGGTGGGCTTGGATGATGGAAGCGAAACGCCAGACAATAGGATGCCATCGTAACGGTGCCGGGTGCTAGCGGACGGAGTCAAAGATACTCTAGGAAGCTTCACCCACACCAACGACCGCACGCGCGCATGACTATGCGACCATTGTCCCTTCTGCCCATGCTTTCCGTTTCACTCCCAGCTCCACCGCTGCGGTACCCCAATCTTCTCCGTGGTTGTGCCCTTTGCCATCAATTCCTGCTCTTGCCAGGCCTTGCTCCTCATTCAGCACCGTCAGTAGCCCAAAGACTAATGGCACGCCACTGTCTAGCTGTACCCGCATCAAGCCGTGTGACACGGCATCGGCGATGTATTCGAAGTGCATCGTCTCGCCTTTGATGAGGACACCGATGGCGATGAGTGCGTCGAAAGGCTGTGAGGAGCCAGAGGAAGAGGACTTGGGCGCGGTAGAGTAGGGGGGCAGCTCAGATACGGAGCTCGACGCGAGCAGGTCTGTGGTGGCGCTGACGAGGCCGTTGCCGCTGGTCGAAGACTGCGTTTGGGAGGCGGAGTACATTCTTCAGAGACACAGCTGTATGTGAGCACTCGGGACCTGTATGTAGATATGATTGTTCAGACACCGTACCGCTGAGCAGCAAACGGCAGTTCGTAACTGCCTGGGACGCTCTGGACCTCAATGTTCTCTGCCTTGACGCCGGCTGAGAGCAGTGTCTTTTTCGCACCCTCGACAAGGGTATCGACGATACTGCTGTTCCATCGTGCGTGGATTATACCGATACGAAGGGTTGATCCTGAGAATTGGATCGGTCAGAACTCGAGGAATGACTTCGTGTTCGGCGAAAATCCAGAGGCGTGCGGCATCGTCAAGCACGATGGTAGTGGATGACGGTGTGACTATGGTACTTACCGTCGTACTGTTTAACTTCGCCTGGTCCTTTGAGAGATGCCATAGTAACTGCACGTCTTGTCCAGATACGTTTGGTCCAAGCTGCACCTTTGGTCCAAACTGTAGCTTTGGTCCGAACAGTAGTTTTGGTCCTAATTGTAGCTTTGGTCCTAGCTGTAGCTTTGGTCCTAACTGTAGCTTGAGCCTTGGCAGTAGCTTGGGCCTTGGCAGTAGCTTGGGCCCTGGCAGTAGCTTTGGCCTTGACAGTAGCCTTGGTCTTATATGATGTCGAGTCCCCTGCTTTCGTGGCTGCACGTTTTGCCGAATCATCTTTGTACCCACACAATGGTATTGAACCCTCTGCTTTCACGCTGTAGGTTCGTGAGCCAAAACTCCAAATGACACACTGACGCAGAGCACAGACATGGGCGCCATGGTGGATGACATTTTGGTGAGGGCTGAGCTTTTTTCAGAGGCACGGATGGTATGGTATCTTCTTAATACAGTTTATGTACAATAATATCATAGGTTTGAATGATTTACAAGGATATGCGACTTTTTACTGAAAGGAGAATGACCTTGTAGCAGTCAGTATTTCCCCCAGCAGTACAAAATGGATAACCCCTCCTTGCTTTCGAGCTGGTCTTCATGCCCGGGGAATAATCCCTTCCGAAAACGCTTGGTTGAACCTCCAACTATTGAGATAGGCAAGCGACGGGTTAAAGCAGCAGGTACCAACGAAGTGTTGATAGCCTAGCAACCAGAAACACGTAACGCCGATACTCTTCATTTCGGCCATTGCTTCCAGCCTCGTCCGTGACCGGTCTCACGTTGTCTTTAGTGTCGTAATACTAAATTGAATAAAGAACAGGAGTTGACTTACCCGCTTCCACTTCTCAATCATCCTCGGCATGTCCAACATGGCCTGCTTCCTCTTCTCCAATCGTGCCCGCATCGTCCTTTCCCACGCTTTGCCCTTGACCCTTTGACCGACGCCTGTTCCCTTCACTCTCAGTCCCTGCTCCACTGTTCTCACTTCCCTTGCTCTTGAGCTCTTCTTCCCTGGTGGAAGCAAATCTTCCAACCCGCTCTGCCGAGCCATCTTAACGAGGTCCGCCTGTCTTCGCAGTGAGTACCTGGGCTCATGCCACCGTCCCGTATCAGGATTCTTCCAGGGGCGGAATGGATTGAAGACTGCCCATGGGTTCGAGCTTATGGATGGGATTTCGTGAGTAGTTGTCACCGAAGCATTGGGATCGGAAGGGGAGGTGGTTCCGGAGGTCTCGACAGGTTCGGGTCGAGCAGGTGCGGATGGTGGTTGAGCAACGATCAGAGGGTGGGGATAGTTCCGGAAGAATGTGAGCAGCTTTTCTGGCAGATTCTTGGCTTGCGCGATGTGCTGTTCGCGCAACACTGCAGCCATGGCAGAGAGTAGGGTATGAATTGGGACGAGACGCAGCACATCGGGGAACGAGCAAAGAGTCGCGTGCACGGACTCTGCACGAGCTCGCCGCGTTGTGAGCTTCTGCCTCACCGAAGAGCTGCATTACCCACCATACCTGCACTCTTCCCTGCCCCATTCACTGCGCCGCTGAAAACATAGAGCTGCCGACGACAAACTTGACTTTCTGGTGCGGACGGTACCGTGCCTCATCGTATTCGATCATAGAGGAACGCCATGGTGAGCACGCCTAGAAGTCTATGTTCATGACAGAGCCATACTGACAACTGTTATTAGTCGAATCCCTTTTCCATAAGTACGACCTCTGTCCGTGCTCTATCATACGAGTATACTGATAATTCCTCTCAGACGGCGGCGCTTGCGTCGCCATGGTCGGCAAAGACTGCGTCGCCATCGCCTGCGATCTCCGCCTCGGCATGCAAGCCCTCACCGTATCCAACACCTTCCCCAAAATCTTCTCCTACGGCTCCGTCTACCTCGGTCTCACTGGCCTGGCCACGGACGTCACCACCGTCTCGGACCTCTTCAGATACAAGGTGAACCTATACCGGCTGCGCGAGGAGCGACCAATATCGCCTGAGACCATGGCCAACCTTGTGAGTTCGTCGCTGTACGAGAAGCGGTTTGGCCCGTATTTTGTCAGCCCCGTGATTGCGGGAATTAACCAGACGACGGGGAAGCCATTCATTTGCGGCTTTGACAGTATCGGCTGCATTGATTTTGCAAAAGACTTCATTGTCAGTGGCACGGCGAGCGACCAGTTGTTTGGGACGTGCGAAGGACTGTGGGAGCCAGATCTAGTATGGCCAAGATGCTTTTCAGTTCGAAGTCGGTGTGGTGCTGTACGCTAACGAAAACGCAGGAACCCGATGATCTCTTCGAAACAGTCTCCCAAGCACTTCTAAATGCTGTGGATCGAGATGCCCTGTCGGGTTGGGGCGCACACGTCTACATTATAGAAAAGGACAAAGTGACGAAGCGACTGTTGAAGGGCAGACAAGATTGAGCGAATATGAGCGTTTGTGGTCGTAATGATTATACATTGCCTGTCAATGTCAAGTGTATTATATTAGGGTCTTTTGATCGGGAAAAAGGGCCAATAGAATCTTTATTAAGCAGAATCCTCAATCATTGCTCCAGAGACAGGTATTCAAGAGTTTAAAAGGCCTGTTGCCAGCACCCTAGGGTATCATACGCATTTGCGGAACAGAAGACAACCATGCATTGACAACCACCTTGTATCCCTCCAGGCTACTTCCGTCTATTACCATCACCTCCCTTGCACTCACTGGTATGGGATTCCATTTGTCATGTATTGGAATTGATCGTAGACTCGTGTGCTGTAATCCCCATAGCTCTTCCTGCAAAGTTCTTTCATGAACTCAGCCGCTTCTCGTTCTGTCTTTTCTAGGACAAAGCGTTCCCTGAATCGATCGATCGTCTCAGGTTTGAAGCAGGGTAGGCCGCTGTCCAACATAACAACCACTACCTGTATCAACTTTTCCGCATGCTGGCGACTAGCCAAGAAGGACTTGATGCAGAGTTCCTCAAACCACTGGTAGGACTGCGAAGTCGTCGACCTATCCGGTCCTGACATGACTGCCACCATCTCGCTCGTCAGCTTGAAGGGCGCACGCTCAAACTTTACTCCTCCGGGTGCAATATCAAAGCAGAAACCGAAGTCGATGTGGAGGATGTGTCCGGCATCGTCAAGCATGATATTGCCATTGTGACGGTCCTTGAACTGCAACAGGTAACTAATGACACTGTACGCCGCCATGCTCTTGACAAAGTTGGTTCTGGCAGTCTGGAAGCGGATGCTGTCCTCGCCGCCGTACTTGCTGACAAAGTACTCGTAAAGCCCGTTGACGGCCTCGCGCCCAAGCATGTCGCGAGAGATGGAATTGGGCAAAAAGTCAATGACGCCGCAGCCGGGTGCAGTGGCTGTCACTCGATATGGGTGGACGTAGACGTCAAGACCAGTGTCGGCGAAAATGCCGCGGAAACAGGAAATCATTTGGAGTGCGAGCACGTCTTGTCTGCAATCGTCACCGACTTTAAAGATGGCGGATTGCCAAACCTCAAATGTGCGGTCAGGCTTGGTGGGTGGCGCATTTGGGAACCCCACCTGGTCCTCAGACTCGAGATCGTCGAGATCGGCCCTGTCTTTACGGATACGGAATGTGGCCATGTACGGTGCCTTGGCGTGACTCTGTAGAGGCTTGCCAGACTTTCGATCAATGCCCACGACGACACCGTCCGGATTGCTGGGCAAGTAAACGCCAACGTCAACTTTGATTTTGCGCAGTTCCTCTTCGATTTTCTGCTTCTTGACGGGTTTTGGCTCTTTTATAAATGGCTTGAGCTTTCCAGAGATACCGGTGACCTCGTTGAAGAAAGAGAACTCGCGCTCGTAGAATTCGCGGTCCGGTGGAGAGAAGCTTTCAACCAAAGCATCCATGACGGTGTCAAGCGCTGGCTTGATCCCATCGGGCTGGAAGAAATTAGAAGTCTTGCAGCTTCATTTCAGGCGTTCAACTTACGATGGTCGCATCTTCGTCTTTGTATGAGTTTGCTTTCATGTTCCAAATAATTTGATGGGCAAAGAGTTGGGAAAACTTGGCAGTCTCAATTATGTACCGCTCGACATAACCAAGAACATCATATCGGAGCGTCTGAACGATCTGCGGCACGAAGAAGAAAGTGACGTCAACTGAGTGAGAGTCCAGCGCCCGCATTGCATATTGTATGATGAACGGATGATTGCCGTGGGCAGGAAGGAAGTAGGTAACTGCCGTGATTGGATTTACCGGCGCCCAATAGAGCAAATACTATGCCTGGTTAGTACCACCAGCTACCAGAAAACGGGTCAAACAAACCTTGAGCTGCCACGAAAGGTCTTTGGGCAAGCTGGCGCCGATCATAAGGTAAAGAGCATCTGCAACGTCGATAACTTTCTCCGGGTAGCGTACGATTAATGCCCTAATCTCATCGTGGAGTCTTTGTGAAGTGAATCTCGTCGCGAGTTGTGTGGCAAGCGCTGGGCTTTCTAGCCATGCAGTGCCCAAGAGTGACATCAATGTTGCCTTGGCCTCTGTCAGCTTACGGCATAAGAATACTTTAAAGTTACCCACGTCTGCTGGAGTGCGTGCATGATTGTTAGGTATTAGGTGATGCTTTCGTTCCTGATCAAGTGGCGAGAGCCAGACCGTGAGCCGACTCTGCTCACTGTTGATGAGGATGAGAAGGAGATCATGCTTGGATTGGAGCAATTTCGTCTGGCTTGTTGGCTTGGACCTCATTTCAGAGACAGCGTTCAAGGCGCTGATTACGTCACTAAGAAGCCGAACTTCTGCTTTGATTTGCAGCTTGTTACCGCCAAAAGACCATCTGGAATAGTTAGTACAATTAGGGGGCATAAGTCTAGGAGCTTTACCTCGGAGGGAGAGCAAACCAAGCCAATGCAGAGGACAGTATGCTGTCTTTGAGTCGCCAATGGAGCGCGCCGTGTGTGCTCGTACTGAATTGAAGAATCTGTAGACCCAACAGGATTACGTAAAAATGGTTCTCACGTCCAAGTGGCGACCCCATCGTATGTTGCATGGCAGCAAGGGTGATATGCATCAGTCGGTGATATGCCTTTTCCACCTGAGGACTGCACAATCTGGTCGCATTGAAATGACTGGAGAGGAACTGTAGTAATCGATAATGAGGGGCGATGAGGTTTTGGGTGGCTTGCTGCCGTCTAGCGATGGCCCCTCTGTCGGACGGGGCGAACTCTTCCCTAACGTAAAATGGATCGACGTACCTTTTGCATGTCAGATTTTCCCGCAGCGAGGGTGAATGAGGATACGTACTTGAATTTATCATGGAACATGCCCATCCTTTTGCGAACTGTGTCCTCCCAGTTTGAGGCGATCTCGACTAAAATCCTGGCTTCCATTCGCGGATTCTCTTTGATAACACCCATCCAGAGAGAAATCCCGAGCTTTATGGAATGCTTAGTAAAAGCTGCAAACGGAATTTTCACTATGTGCTGGACGAGGGTATATTGCTCCTCAGTTGGTCGGCAAAGTATGGCCGCTGCACTTCTCAGACCACCTTGGACCTCTCGTGTTGGCACGGATTCGCGGCGGAGTATGCGCTTTTCGATTGCAGCAAGTGTCGATCTAACCTCATCTACCCGCCGTCTGTGCTGAGTGGGTTGGTTGCTGTATGCTATCCCATTCCTTAACGATAGCAAATCAACAGGACAGTCCGTCACCGAGTCATCAAGGCGATACTCTTGACGTGTTGTGTACTGCGCAATAAAGTCCGAGGCTGTATCGACACTGAACTCTCTTTCCACCTCAATGGCCCCTAGTCGCTGATCCGTCGATGGTATTACTGAGCCCATCTCAAGGGCAAATGACCTTCCAAGAGCAATATGACCATATGCGCCATCATCATCATATTCTGAGAGGTACGTTTGGAGTAAACCCTTGATATCCAGAGGTGCAACGTTCATAGCTTCAAGGATCCAGCTCTTCGCCTTGCGATGGAAGCGAGTAAGGGTCATATGTCGGAAGGCGTAGTTATCAGAAAGCTCTACGGATACGCTTTCCTTTGATGACGCATGTCTTGACTTCCAATCGTACTCTTCAACGTCGGCCTCCAGACAGCTATAGAACATGATCGAGAGTAGCTCAAGTAATGTGAACAGTGAGCGTTTTTGGCAAAGGGCCGAGGGAATTTTGCTGATTATCCTATCCGCACTGAGGAAAGCTGCCTGTTGGACCCGCTCAATACGATGGCAGCAGCCAATAAAAAAGGCAGAGAGTTGTTGGGCCACATATGGTGCTGAGAAGACATGAACTTTGCCCTGAAGGGCTATGCCAATATAGGTATCCACAGTGTTACTCGCAATTGCCAGCATACATTTGCTCATTGCACTCGACTTGAGTTTTGGGTCAAGGAAAGAAAATAGATTCTTGTCAAAATCGCCGGCGGCAGCGCGCAGATACGAGATGAGATACGTAGCCCGAAGAAACACTACTTCGGGGTAAGTGAGCGATCTGATCTCTGATTCGCAGCCAGGGAGAAGGCGGATCAGTTCAGATTTTTCCTCTGTAGTACGCTGGGGTGTCATTGCTCTGCGTAAAACAGGATTAAGTTCGACATCGCTCTCAACTTGATCGTGAGGGCTTTCAGGGATAGTCGGTCGCGTGTACTTGGCAATCAGCTCAAGCTCCTTCCTGTGGCGTTGGCCGACCTTGGATGTCATACTGAAATCGTGGATGACCATGTTAAACCATGCATCGCGCTGAAGAACACTTATTTGATCCTGCTGATGAGCTCGTTCAGCCTCTACTTTGTGTACCGAGTAAAGCAATGCCAACGGCTCCAGTAAATCTTCGATTTCTTTGGACGCAAGCTCAATTTCTGGGCCGCGGTTGCTGTTGCTTCCGTGTACATCGCCCTTACTGACAATACTATCAAGGAGGTGGTAGAGATAGACTTCGTACTTATCCGAGTCGGGCGCAATGTTTTGGGAGATGCGAAGTAAAGCCATGTGGATCTATCAAGGATAGTGAGCACGCGCCGCCTTCAATATTAGGCGCTTGCTTACCGAATGCAAGAGAAGCTGGTTCCCCTGCGCCAGAGCATCGTGTGATAATTTGGAGTAGAGCTTTAGGAGGGCACGGAATTCCACAAGACCACCGTATATGCCCAGTGTGGCAACTTCAACGATGATTTTTGCATCAACAGCAGCATTTACGCGACCAATCTTTTGGACTAGCATAGACTGGGCAAGCGCCGTCATTTTTTCGTCTCGATTCTTACTAGCCACCCCAACAATAGTCTGGATGACGGTCCCATACATAACAGAATAGTCATCGGATTCGGCGAGTTCAAGCGAAAAGGACGTATCTGTCGGAAAATATCTTGTACCATCAACGCCCTGGCTAGCTTTAACTGCGCCCCCATTGAGTGAAGATAGGTTGCCGATACGGTCAGTCCCTGACGTAGAGCTCAGTACGTTACCGAGACTGTATAAAGTGGTTATTGTTGTGTCGTCTGGTAGCACCTCGAGTATGCTTGATAATGTATCGGCGGCTACAGGCGCAAGGTTCGTCTCGAAGCTACCTTGCACTATGTATCGTGGGAGCGATCTACTTAGACCAGATGCCAGAGTCGGTGATGTTTTGCCCAGCACAGCCAAGCTTTTGAGAACACTTGTCGCGAGATGTCGGTCAGCCATCTGGATTGGGTCTGCGAGTGTGGACTCAAGCCATGTCAGGAGCAAATCTGGATCGGCGGCGTCGCCCCGAAGTAAAGAGCAGCACAGAAAGCTCTTCAGAGCATAAGCCTTGACGTGGAATGCTAGGCGATGCTGCCAAGCAGAGCCGAGTTGAAGATAATCCGCCCCGGCTTCTATCGACGCATGCTCTTCAGCAGCAATGTCTGCGATTGACTCGACGATATCAGTATCGCTTGACATCTTCTGTATTTTCTGTAACAAGATCTTTGACTGTAGAGTATCGAGAACGTCTTCGTGGCCAGTCGCATCATGCGGCACGACTAAAAGGCAGGCAGACGAATATACGAATGACATGAAAGCCTGTTTGAGGAGCATCGCACCCAACGGTCGGCAATCCACTGCGTAGTGCTTCACCCATCTTTTCCATTCTTTGACCTTGTATCCCAAGCTTTTGGCATTGCGAATCGTGGATAATGCGGTTTCGAGAGCAGTCATGAAGCTATCAGACATGATTTCTCTTATCATCATAATCAAGTGTACCCGTTCCCTGGGATTGAAAAAGGTGGCATCTTTAGCAGCGGCTTCAAGAAATCCAAGTAGGGAAATTGCAAGGTGGATAACTTGGGACAGTCCAGGCGGTATCGATTGACCATATTCATCTTGCATCTCCTCCAAGCCGCCATTGACACCGAGATTTGGACTGGTTTTGGCAAGCCGAGCACATGTCTCGACGTAGGTGAGTATAACTGGCATTACTTCATCTCGGAGATATTCAGCCTTTCTTCCCGCAGCGAGCAGTCCTGAGGCTACATTGAATGTGAACGCTTCCCAGGGCGAAGGCTTGAAATCCCTAAGGAATGGAGACTCGGAGAAGGTTTGTCTTGGTGCGAGTAGAAGATAGTGTTTAAGGCGGGGAAGCAACAGCTCTATATCCTGCATGTTTGAAGCACATACAGCAGCTCTGCTCAGGGCGACGGCAGTCTCTAACTCGCGAAGACTCTGCGCGATCCAGTTAGTTGGCGCATTTGCATCTCGCCTACTTGGAGGCATTCAGAAAGGCATACCATGGGAATCTTCGCCTCCGATATCTGGTATCTGCCAGCGGTATCGGCCGAGCCATTCGTCTGCGAATGCTTGTGGGGGTATAGCTGGCATAGCTTCTTGAGATCAGGGTTTTGCAACTGTGCTGTTGACGGTTGCGCCGAGAGGATGGCAAGTTTCTCAAAGGCATTGCGCCGTAGCCTGTGAGGCGCTGTGGGAGACATTGCAATGATCTGATTGATGCATATAGCTGCCAAAAGCCTACAGCCTTAGCGCTGTTCCAACGTCGTCATGCATTCTGACTGTGCAAATGCGCGTCTTGGGTAGAAACGCAATTGTTGTTGTACGGACGGATAGCTAAACGACCTCGAGCTGGATCGGGCCGCGGCAAGCATGACCGCCACGAAAATAAACCTTCAATACCAGCTGACCAGGTATCTAATTTTGCATGTCGATTCCGCAACCATCAGCTGCTAAGCGATTCTACAGTCCTCATGTCCGTCCATTCGCTACTCATGAAGTGCAAAGAGGTGGTACATATATCTTTACTAAACAATCGAGATATGGTATCGTCTGCCAGAAAGCCTAAAGAAGGGCTTTATCAATTGCAGAAATGCAACATAGGTAGTTTCCCATAAGTACTCCCATAGAGACACATCCGTTCAACACCAAGCCATGCCAGCCAGTTAAAATACGTTCCGATCATTACATTGCTATTCATCCCTCGGATGCCGTGGTACTGTCAAAAGTCAAGTCTCTTCTAATTCCCAAGTCTGTAAAGTTCTCCTCGTTGTTGAGTATCAGTCCTTTCTCATTTGCCAAGTGAAGCAGACAGATGAAACAGTACGAGGTGGAGATGTCTGTCATGGCCTGCTTTGAATAGACACCCTGTAGATTGTTCATAACGTCTGTAAATCTCAATGACCCATCCCCAGCCTGCTCAACCGGTGCTGCAACTGGTTTTGATGGAGTTTGTGGCGGCAAACCCTTTGCACTAGTCAGTCTTCAAAAAACATTAGTGACAAGAGTTTAGAGTTTGGATCCTGACCTTCTCAAATCCTATCCCTCGCCATAGTTCTTCCTTCAGTCGCCTCACATCAACCTTCTTTGCAACTCGAGCGTACTGGACGTACTCTGGCCTCACTCTTCGACTCTGCGCTACCAGCTGTGCACCGAATGCGGCATCTTGGTTCCCGTCCAGCACGTCCCCGATCGACGCCGGTGCGCCATCAACCCCCTCAATAGGTGGCGAGAACATTTCTCGCGCGTCTGCAAAGATGTCATTGTCGTCATCCTCGATGCCTCCTCCTGGCTGACCGAGGCCGTCGTCTTGAAAGAAATTGGCATCATAGTCTCCTTGGGGTGCAGGCTCTTCTTCGGTATGTCCAGCTTGCTGATTCTGTGCCCAGTATGCCTCGGTTGCTTCTTCCGGGCCATGCTCAAGAGACATTTGATTGGATTTGCTGTTGGCTCCAGATTTCCGCGCCCCAAGACGGGCCTTGGGTTTGAGAAATAACCGGAGCAGTTGACGGGAATTGAAGTGCTTATCGTCTGGAAGTAAGTTTCTTGTCTTTGATTTCAATTGAGCCTTGGGAAGAGATATGGCAGAATTGGAGTTGGCGGGGGTGTATAACATATCAGCTACCGCTTGGGTCATAGGTGCGCTAAAATCGATCTCAAAAGGCTCCTTCTCCTTTCGCTTTTGCTTTGGACCGTCATCTTTGGTATTCTCCTTGATTCGTCTTATTTTCCAGTGTTCTGGACCAGCCCACTGCTTTTTGAGGGCCTCGTCAAAGTAGCTGAGAATATTTTCCTGGTCTTCGTGTTGGTTCTTGCTCAATGTGACAGCAAACTGGGTGCTTTCTGGATCGTAGCCCCCAACTTCTCCCTTCACAGCCTCGTCACTCTCTCCCTCGCCCATGCTTGGGAAAGTCTGTAGACGTTTCTGCGGTTCGAGGGCGGCCTCTCTCGCCCAAGCCTCGCCACCATCACCAAACCCAGTATCGGGTGGCAAATCGAAGCCGCCCAAGGGGCCATCATCTTCATCGAAACCGCCCACATTGTCTTCATCTAAGAAGCTCCCCAACTTAGCAGCGTCGTCGTCCTTTTGTTCGGCTTTTTTGGGGCTCTTCCGGTCCTCTGGCGGCGGTTTTAAAAAGGGGAGATCCAAGCTACCATTTATATCGCCAAGCTCAAAGGTTTCCAGTGATGGACATATCCTCTGCTCATCCAGAGCTGTTAAATTTGGAAAGAATCTGGTCCCAAGGCCAGCAACATCGATCTCCGCATCCGCTAATTCGGCTCTCGCCACCGAGGTGTCAAGCGGACTTTGCTCGCTTTGGTCCCCATTGAGCTGTGTCGACGCACTTTCGTTCGCTTTGGAGCGGTCTCCATCTGGATCATCGCTGCTATCAAAGATAATTCGTCCTTCTCCATCTATTGCAAGATGGTTGAGCAAAAGTCCTTTAGCACCTCCTTCGTCAAAATCCGCCGATGCTTTCTTGAACAGCGGATCAACGGAGAACTCAAGCTCCATCTTCTTGAGCTGTAACTGCGTGAAAGATGTTGCTAACGTTGCTTCAGCTGTCTTTTGTGCCTAGGTCTTGGTAAGCATCCATGTACTGTCTTCTGAAAACACGAAAGCTGGCTCCGACCTTTTTCCGTGATCGTTTTTTGCTGCCATCTTCACCTTCGTCATCTTCCTCTCCGTTTTCGCCATCCGGTTCGTCACCCTTCTGTTTCTTACTCCCGCTATCTGCCAAGCTACTCAACATTCTTCCAGTCTCCGTGGCAACTCCATCAACTCTGCTGGTATAGATCTTGACGCATCCGTCGAGCGTGCAGCTTGCTTTTTGAAAATTGACACTGTCACCTTCCTTGAGTAGTGACATATCGTGGAAGTAGTCGATCAAAGCAAAGTTCCAAGCATTTGTGGCATTGATTTTCTGCAAGATCGTTAGCTGATCTCAATTCCATTCTTGCCGTAGTTTTAGACCCACGTTGTCTGTGGCCATCTTCATCCACTCCTCGAAGTTGGCAAGAATTGGAACCCGTTTCATGGGCGTGATAGCATTGCCTGCAACCGAGAGGGTCTGTAATGGATCTTGACTGGGGGTATGGGGACTTTGGTTCCCACCCACGAGTGACCTCCTTCGTCGAATCGGTGTCGCGGCAGCTCTGATCTGATCCATCTGTGATTCATGCTGTGCTTGTCGGGATTGGATTCTCTTGGCCTTTTCTTGCTTGTCATCGTTAAGAGGAATCCTGACCTATCGGTTAGATGAACTTCTTGAGAGGTATTTGAGCTCGTACTTGATCGGACTGCCTTTGTACGGTGTTTGGGAGAGATGGGTACTGCTCGCACGGGGTGCGTTTGCTACGCGAGGCATCTTAAGTACACGGCAATCTCGGCATGCACAAGCCGTTGATTAGAACTGTGAAGCAATACAACTGACGGCCAACGTCGCGACGCGAGAAAGTAAACAAACCATGCCCAGTTTGGTAGCCAGTGTGGCTGAGGCGGGGTCAGCCACACACGCCGGGATGCACCTCACCTCCGCGTCATCGCCGCCAAGAGACTACGGGGATACGGGATCCTCAACTGACACACCCCTCTCCCCTACGGTCTTCTTTCACTCATGCTTAGTCCCTCTACTCTCTGCGTTGGTTAGATAAGGTATTCCTCTGGCTGGTCCAGCACATCATGTCTCCGCGCCGTTGCCGCTTCTCTGTAGAGCTCTCTTGGCCATGACCGTTTTTCAGCTGCGCGGGCACCGATACCGTGTTGGGCCTCGGCGAAGCACCTACTCTGCTCGACCATTCTTCCTGACAATTATTGTTATATGCGCAATCCTACTCCTCTGCAAGACTGGTCGCCGAGCTCCTCTTGCGCGCTCAATTGATATCGATGGGCGTCTTCAATCAAGAAGTTTTGCTGTGCAGGAGAAGAATGAGGAGGTTCGTTGTCATCCCAATATAACCAAGCTAACGTGAGCGCTTTCGCAATAGCTGATGCAATAGAACAGTGCCGACTTGTACACCACTCCTCCGATAAGTGCGCCTTCGTCCGCAGGTCCTGTCCAGATGAGGAGGCTGGCCTTCTTTCTTATCTCGAGCTCTACTACTGCCTGCTCCCACACGCCCAACCGGTAGCATTCGTCCTCATCATATTATGGCTCGGGCTTCTATTCAGTACCATCGGTATTGCCGCCTCAGACTTTTTCTGCATCAATCTCAGCACCATTGCTAGCATTCTTGGCATGAGTGAATCTATGGCCGGCGTTACCTTTCTCGCTTTTGGCAATGGAAGCCCTGATGTTTTTTCAACTTATGCAGCAATGAGCACTCATAGTGGGAGCCTGGCAATAGGAGAGCTGATAGGAGCGGCTGGTTTCATCACAGCAGTAGTTGCAGGTAGCATGGCCTTGGTGAGACCTTTTCGCGTTGCGAGAAAAAGCTTCGTGCGAGACGTCGGTTTCTTCATCTTCGCGGCTAGTTTCAGCCTAGTGTTCCTCTATGATGGGAAACTGAGCTTATGGGAGTGCGCTGCAATGGTGGGATTCTACATATTCTATGTCATCTTCGTGGTACTGTGGCACTGGTGGTTTGGTCGAAGGAGACGAAGACGAGAAATAGAGGCCGCAGCACGAGGGCACTTTGCAGTGCTGGGAACAGAGACGGAAGCTCAAGAGCCCTATCATGACGACCCGGAAGATACCCCTCGACCGACGCCAAGAATCTCGCGAGAGCCCTCGGCAGACGATTTCTCTACCCTGGAACGCGGAGGAAGCATCAGGACCCTTGAACTAGATGACGACGAAGAAGAAGAGGAGGCGGGAAGGCTAATGGGGGAATTGAGCAGCAATATGCGACTTCGAAGACCCTTTACAAACATGCGCAGCCGAAGCAGCACTCTCAATCCAATAAGACCCAGCCTTGTAGGCGCCTTGGAGTTTCGCTCGGTTCTGGACTCATTGCAAAAGTCAAGAAATATCCAGACTCTCCCAATCAACCTTCGTAGATACTCCGACGATCCGACTCTGGTCCTCAATCAACAACCCGATCAGTTATCTACCGTGTCCGATCCAGCAGCCGCAGAGCCTCATTCAGTCTCTCGACAAACGAGCAGATCGGTGGGTGCCGCTCGCCCTATTCTGGAAGAGCATGGCCGTGTCAGAGCAGCTTCGGCCGCCGCTGCGGTCAATCTTAGTCGAGAATCCAATTTTGGCGCAGCCTCCACGTTGGATTCTGTTCCCGAAATCGATCTCCTAGGAGCATCGCCAGAGCCAGATTCAGAATTTCGGACCCCATCGATACCAACAGTAATTGGATCTCAATCGTCCTTGCCACCCGTTGACTCAACCAGATCACCAAGCGTCTTCCTTTCCCCTTCTACATCTGGGTCTAGACCTCCAGATTACTTGGGTCTAAATCCGGGATATTCGAGGCAGTTGTCCCCGAACCATCTTGCTCCGGAAGATGCTGAAAATCTGAGTGGCCGCATTTTCAGTCAGTCGCCAGCCGAGCGCCTTCAGGTCGATCATGATTCTCCTCGTGACTCTCCAAAGTCACTTCGTCCTACCTCCCTGCCAAGGTTAGATATGCCTTCCAGTCGTACCCATTCGCGTAACACATCTGGTACTTCTTCTCCGATATCCCCATTCCCTACTTTCACAGACGCCCCTCGCTCTCAGAGTCCTCTTGGAATTCCGGCGTTAGAATATCCAACAAGCGCATCTGAGGATGCACACTACCCTAGAGGTCTGTTTGAAGATGCTCGTCCGGAAACACGACCGAAATGGTGGCCTTACTCTATTATCCCGTCTCCCGATACTCTTTTGTCTACACTGTTTCCGACGCTCTATGGTTGGCGAGATAAAAGCCTTTGGGAAAAGTGTCTGGGCCTTGTGGCTGCGCCCAGTGTCTTCCTCCTGACAATCACTCTACCGGTAGTCGAAGTCGTCAAAGACGATGATCATGACAGCGTATCTGTGGTAGCCAATGATGACGGCGCTGCTTCGGCAAGGCGAAGAGCCACCCAGGCAAGCCAGACACATCTCTTGATGCCGGAAGGTCCTTCCTTTGAACAACATTTCGAACGATCTCCAAGTCCTTCGATGCATCACAAATCTTTCGGTGGTCACGGTGACACAGCTACTGTAGCTATTGAGGTCGAAGCTCGGCACCAGCGACACAGCCATGGAGTGTCTCCAGCTTTGTCGCGACAATCAACTGACCCAAAGCCGGGTTCTTATCATTCGTCACAACGGCTGCCGCAGGCGCGTCTTAGCGAACCTTTCTTGCCTTCAAACCTTCCTTCGCCGGCAGCGCCGCCCTCATCTAATCGTGATTGGAATCGGTGGCTTATTATACTCCAATGCTTTACCGCGCCAATTTTCATCGTTTTCATCCTCTGGGCTAACGGAGTCTTTACTTCTGTGTCCCCTTCCAACCCCGACCCTCCACCATCCGCTCGGGACCTTCTCAGACCCGTCCTTATAGCACTGCTCTGCTCCCTCGTCTCTCTGATCCTGTTACTGTTCAGTACAAACTCAGTGGAACCACCAAAGTGGCGGCCCCTGCTCTGTTTCGTTGGCTTTGCTGTATCCATAGCCTGGATTAGTACTGTTGCAGGCGAAGTTGTGGGGGTCTTGAAGACATTGGGAGTTGTTCTAAACATCTCTGACGCCATTCTTGGCTTGACAATATTTGCCGTGGGCAATTCGCTTGGGGATCTGGTGGCTGACATAACGGTTGCGCGTCTTGGATATCCCGTCATGGCGCTCAGTGCGTGTTTTGGCGGTCCCATGCTCAACATCTTGCTGGGAATTGGCATTTCCGGATTGTCAATGATGGTACGTGCTGCAGACAAGAGACATCACCGTCACCCGCAGAAAGAATTCAAGTATAAACCTTATGAGATCGAGGTTGGCAGCACCCTTTTGATATCTGGCGTGGTGTTGCTGGTGACGCTCGTAGGATTGTTGATTGTTGTGCCAATTAATAAGTGGAGAATGGACCGAAAGGTGGGATGGGGTCTGATCGTGCTATGGGTGTTGGGAACCGTTGGAAATTTAATCATGGAGCTGACGGGCTTCGAAATGGGATTGGGCACTGGCGAGGAAGCGTTGCTATTATGACAGATTAGAGCGCGATGTATAATAGGAGGCGGTTTTCCTAAGCCATTGTATACCCAATTCACGTATCGCGATCCGTTTCTGCTGACGAATGCCTGCTACTGGTTTGGGACGTTATTGTTGGAAAGCCGCTTGGTCATTGGCGAAGATACCTAGAGCATGGATTCTTACACTCTGTCCGTTGGTATCACATTGTTCTATTTCCTCGCCAATATTCACCCGTCATTGTTCGAAGTTGGGAACTCGTCCAGGATCTAGTGTGGTTAAGCATAAATTGAGAATAGGCAATTCGCCAAAACGATTTGCTTATTCAAACCCGAATCCACAGGGCATCAAAACTACAGCTGCCGTGATGCTCGGCGATATTGACTACCATTACATGACCTTCTATCACAGAGAGGAGTACGATTCACGTCTAAGTACTTGAATCGAAAGAATGACGCCGACGCCAGTATATCATAAAGCTCCACGAATCCCCGTGTTCTATATTTATGCTGCCGCGCCCATCTCAACTTTCATTCCTTTGACGCTTTTCCATTGTACAAAAACAGCACCAATCATGCTTAATGCTGCCATGGCTGTACTGACATAGAAAGTATCGGTTATAGCTGTGTCGTAAGCAATCAGCACACCACTGAGGAAGCGTGTTGAGATTTTATCCTTGAGAGATGTGGCTCCTGTGGCAAGTACAATGCCTGGATCGAGATCCGGAACTGCAGCAGCGAGGGCGGATATGAGACGGTTGGTGAAAACGTTTTGTCCAACTGTTAGCCATCTTGTGTCAGTTATCTTTTCCCTTGAATTTTAGAACTGCGAGGCAAGATCTAGAAACCTACTGGAAATGAAAAGAGCACCACCAAGAGTCTGAGCAAACATCATGATAGCGGTTCCGATAGGGTGATCCTTCTTTGGCAAGACCGTTTGCACTGCAATCAGCGGTTGCTGCATGCCCATGCCAACGCCAAACCCAAAGATTATCTGATATCCTATCCACATGGAGTGGCCAGTATTCGTCTTGAATGTGCTCAGCAATCCTGCTCCGATGCTCGCGAGAATGCTGGAGCCAATGATAAATGGGGTATAGTATCCGAGTGCTGTGACTGAGCCACCGGCAACAACAGAACAAACTACGACGCCCAGAATCATCGGCAGATTCATGATTCCTGACTTGGTAGCAGAGACCGACTTGATTGCCTGAAACCAGATCGGAAGGTAGTAAATCATGATGAAGAAGGCAGCTCCGATGCAAGCACCAAACCAGGCGCAGGCAGCCACGGTACGTTGTTTGAGAACTCGGGGAGGGACAGTCGCGTTTTCCTGACGCCAAACTTGCACGGCCGCGAAGCCAATAGCAAGAACACCGAACAGCACGAGGAGCGCAATGATTCGCCCATCAGACCATGGGTACTTTGAGCCACCCCACTGTAGAGCCAGGAGCAGGCAAATGATGGCGGGAAGGAAGATGGCAGTACCAATGATGTCGAATTGCTTGATGCGCTCTCTCCAACCCAGGCTTGCGACGTGTGAACGCTTCGGATCGGAGTAGAAGATGATGATGAAGGCTGCTGTGACGGCACCAAATGGGAGATTGATGTAGAAGCACCACCGCCAGCTAACATGGTCGGTAAAAGCACCTCCCATGAGTGGACCGGCTACAGAGGCAAGGCCATACATGGCTCCTATCAGACCGGTATACGTGGGTCGCTGACGCAGAGGGACAGTAAAGGAGACGATGAGAATCGCGCCAGTGAAGATACCAGCTGCTCCGAGACCAGCAATCGCACGACCGATGATAAGAGCGACAGAAGTTGGGGCAACTCCGCAGACAAGAGAGCCTACTTCGAAGACGAAAAGCGCGAAGAGGTACATCTGCAAATTGGTCAACCTCTTAATTCAAAGAAATCGGGTGTTTCCCGTCATAGGGCTCTCCTGAATGATGCGACAGACAGCAGAAGCTCAAAATTGTGACAGGTAATAGGCAACCACTCCGAAATTTTAGTGCAGGTGTAAATTGAAGCTTATATGTGATTGGTAGGGATTGGAGGGGACGAGGATGCCGTCAACTGATGAAGGGAGCTACATACCCATTTGATTGAGAGAAAGGCATAGAACTTGCCGTACAGGAGTTGGAATGAACAAGTCGTGAGCAGATATGCGCTTCCATACCATCCGACATCATCCAAAGCATTGAAATGATCCGTGATTTTGGGGATGGCGACGGCGATAATGGTGTTGTCTGCGTACAGTCAGCGATACATCAAAGGATGGTCCTGTGCAATTTACCTAATGCCATGCAAAATACCTAAATTCCACTGATGTTAATTAGGGCAATTCCTTGGGCAGATTGCAAACTTACCGAAAGCATCAATGCAATTGTGATGAATGCCAGTTTCGTGGCTTTTGGATACTCGTACTCTTCTTCCTCTTCCTCCCCTTCTTGATCTTCTCCAGCCTTGGCCGGAGCTGCCGAGGACTCATCTATTACCGTAGTCTCTTCAACCCGTTTCTCGCCGTTAGTAGAAGACGACCTCGTGGATTGTTCGGTCGTGATCTCCTTCCGGTCTTCTAACTTCTCTGGATCTGATGCGGCTGGGCCATTGTCAAGAGTCGTTGTATATGATGGCACTTCACTCAAAGGCCGTGGAGCGTCGAGTTTTTCAGGCTTCTCCATCCTGAGCGAGTATGACGAGTGCAGTCAAGAAACGATGATTACAACCTTTAACAAGAAAATTCAACCCAACAGTATCCGAGAGGCCCAAGTCACGCCAATGAGACGTTCCTGACCGTTGAAATAGAAGTTAAATAGAGTACGGCAAAGAATTAGGAGGTGGAGCAATTGCAAAATTAAGGCGCCCGAGAAGAATCGAAAGCACCGAGTCAGGAAAACATTCCGAAAGAGGCTTAGTGAGAGAAGACGAGTCACGACAATGGCTGGAGATCGTATCCACCATCCAGAACCTTCAACTCGCTTGGCCGCACTCTCCCCAGTCCCTCCGGAATGCAAGCGAGCATCATCGAGCAGGACATTGGTTCGGGACAAGCCGCTTCCGAGGCCGACAGCATTGCGCGTGGCAATGGCCAAAGTTCGCCCGCAAACAAGAGGCCCGTTCTCACTGGCTCGCATTCGCGTCCAATCAGCTACGGCATCAGCGTTCTAGACGGTGGAACCTTTGATCCATCAACAATCTCGGGGCAGACATGACTCCTAGCCCCTGATACATGATACCTTGCGTCAGGTCTTGCCGGAGCATCTATCCAGCCGTTCCGATGCTTCCTTCCACGCAATCCCCAATGCTGCCTGTCGTGCGTGTACATGATTGCCTGCGCCTTCTGGCCGGAACTTTGATACTTCTCTCTAACCTTCTCAGACATAAAGGAGTCTAGCTCTGCTAACTATTCCCTGTTGGCATTGACTCCTTCGTTACTTAGTGGAGATGCCTGAATAGGTAGGATAACCTTCTCCGTCAGTGCCATGTGGGCCATCCTAAACAGGACTCATTGCGCGACGGAGACAAAACGGACACCTCGCTTAGGAGAATTGGCTTGTCATTGTTCTAACACATTTAAAAAAAAAAAAACAAGACGCTCCACTAGTTGCGTGCGTTCGTCTTGGATATATTGAAAAAGCAACAAAATGCCTGCAAGGCAGGACTGAAGGAAGAAAATAAAGTATGGACACGAAGTTTAAAACCGCTCATAACAATCGCCTTGACACCGTCCACACCATGGTAGAGATCAAACCCTAATGCACCATCCAGAACAAGCCCGCTCACTGCGATGTCGAATCGAGTCTCGTACCTCTCCTCATGCTCCTCTTTGGAACGGAGGTCATGTTCGAGTGGGAACCCGACAAGTCCGAGGCGATACCGCTCAAAAAGCCCGAGTTGGCATACGCTTGGGATGCGTCCCACATCATCACCCCGCCGAAGCTGCTAAAGCTCTTGCTGTAGTTTATCACAGCAGCAAGATTACTCGCAGACTCGTACCCACTACCGGCAGCACTGGGACCGGCCGGCACTCCGAGAAGCACCTTGACGTTGGGGTTGGCGGAGACTGTGGTGGCCCAAGTGTTCCAGGTGTCGAAGTTAAAGTTGTTTTGTGTCGAGGCACCAGCAACGTACGACTGCACACCGCAGTAGTTGTTATAAAATTGCACCCAGATGGCGTCGAAGTAGACGCCACCAGAAAGCATGGGGTTGTCAGCCGCGTCTGGGTATGGGCATTGAGGTGCAGCCGTCAGATAAAATTTCTTCGAGCTATCAGCGTTCATCAACGATCGAAGCTGGTTGGCAAATGCTGGCATGTTCGAAACGGTGGATTCGAAGTCGAAATCGAAGCCGTCGACGACCGCATTCCCAAATGGCCGAGGCGCGCTCGCATTGGAGCTCACGGGACCAAAGGATTGCCAGATGCTATTTGCACCAGCGACCGCAGCGGCTGTGGATGTGAAACCTCCCTCGCTGTATGTGGCTCCTCCGACTGATAGAAGAATGGTTTTGCCGTACGTCTGTTGACAGGTAGTGATGTCATCACTGTATGGATCAGTTCTGTGTGTGCAGAAGTCATTTAGGGGCATTGCTTACGCAATCTGAGGGCAGTCAAGAAGAGCTGTGCCGGGAAAAGTCGAACAGTCATTGCCTTGATTGGCAAAGTTGATCTCCGGCTCGCCGCCTGGGCCATTTATAACGTCAAGAAATGCCATAGGGATAACATCGATGTCGGTATCTGAGAGGAATTATGTAAGCATATAATCTCACGTTGGTGCTCTCTGGTCCGTCCCAGATCGTGTTCTTTTCGTGCGACTGCGGACACTTACTTGCACAGTAGGTTGCCAGTGTTTGCTGTGCGAGATTGCCAGTACCCTGACCATACGAATTTTGACCCCAATACACTGCTACATTGGAACCCGAGGATAGGTCGAAGGCTGCGTGTGCTGCCGTGAAGGCGAGAGCGACGGACAAAAAGGACCTGGCACGGCTAGTGTACGACATGCTTGTGTGGTGGTTGGAATCAGATGCTGAAGGAAGTCTGCAATCCTGAGTTGTTTCTCCGTGCTCTGTGGAATGCTGCCAGATCTGCACCAAACCATCCTCCGGTCGCATCTTCACTCACCTTTATAGTTTTCATCGTGCGCCCTTCCACATGAACAGTACTCCTGGTGATGGGGAAATGGCACGTTACAGCGACTTTGCGACGACTGTTCCGTCTCCATGTGGAGGAACTCAGAGGCATACTCCCTAATCAGATGCCAGGTTTCGGCGAAACAACGCAATAACACTCTAGGGCCTCGTCCGATGATACTCGAGCAGCTCTGCCGTGACATGGGGTCGTCAAAGACTACGACTCCCCAAGTGGGAGCGCCCGAAGTGGAGTCAGATGCGTGGTATCATCCGCGCGGGCTATCCCTCTGCAGAAGGCATGAGCTCGTCAACCATTAAGGAGAGGGGCACACTCTGACTGAGATATTCATACAAGGGAACGCGCAAACCGCTCTATCAGAACCGAGCGCGTAGATTTGATTCTCACGCGTTGCATTTCCTAATGAGGTTATCTCTAGCAGCTGCAGGTCCGAGGAATGTACACCATAGGGACCTTGATGTCTAATCAACATGCCGCTTGGGAGGGTAGACTGACTGGACTCTCCCACTGCTTGCAAGGCGCTAAACTGGGCTCATAGCAGTGATTGGTCTTCCACCGCGCTCTCACAGCGGTTGCGACTTTCACGCGACCACTCCGCACTCTTGCAGTCCCTTCGCCGAGGTACCAATTCTTTTAGGGCAAAAGAATATTAGGCAAGTACTGAAACGGAGGCTTCCTAATCTGTATTGTCCCACCCTTTCTCTTCTCTTACTTCGTGAGCTGGCATGTCTTGTTTCATTGACATGACTGACGAAACGAGCCCCTTGTGTAAGGCCCAGCAGAATGGAATATCAAGAGTAACGAGATAAGACTTCAGTGATTACCTTGAGGACGAGAGATAAGAGCGTCTGACCACTGGGTCATCTTCGATTGTGGGCTAGCAACCACGGAACAGCGTCCAGCGGCAGAGGGTCTTCTCTTGGTCTTACGCAACCTCAGTTCGGTTCTCGTAATTGGTTCATCGTAGGTTCTTGAGCTGAATACCGTTACAATCACGGCGGCGGTGCGGCCCGAGACGTGTGTGCACACGATGATCCTACCTTCTTATCCCAGTAGAGGTCGATGTACCCCGTAAGTCAAGACTTGGAATTTTTGTAGAGCCTGTTCGTGGTGGTAATCTCCGTGATAAGACACCTATGTAAGACTGCAACATCCTCTCAGTAGCAACAGGTTTGGCAGTATCCTTTCTTGGAAATGCACTGCAATTGAAAGGACTGACGAGCTCAAGACTTCTCCAGTTGCACTTGCCTGTCGTTCAGCGTGAGGTGATGACCTGCTTGCCCAAAGCAGGGTTAACGTGTAATCGCCGGTGGCCGGGGTCCTGCGCTCGTCCGATAAGGCTCGAGTTAAGGTTGCATCGTGACCACACACTCCAGCCAGCTGCGCACACCTTTCTCGGTTACCCCCTGGGACCATATCGACGCCTCCCCACACTCCCGTCCGGATGTCAGGATAAAGTTGGTAAGGTGCCACAACCATCCCGGCGCATCTCATTATCCACGCGCGCAACCAGAGCTGCCCTTCCAGCCGGTAAACTGACGCGTCCAGAGCTGCTGCGCGTCCCGGCTGCCGACCCCTTTTGCAGACCCCACGTCGGTCCCAAGAGCTCTGCGCGAGCTCCGGTCAACTCTACCGCCCTCGCGAACGAACCCACCACTTAACGCCCCCCAGACACACCCGGACCGCTCGAGTGGTGGTGGTCGCTCGTTGGTGTCGCGAATGACTACGGAGCAGGCGCATGCTGTGTATGCGGACCGAGGCCAGGGGGGAAATGCGGCAACACTTGACGCTGACACACAGCTACTTGCAGCTCCCCCAGACGACTTCAGGCGACCTCCAGTAATATGCTTACTTCACTCTGCTCTTTGCGTGCTGCCCCTGTCAGATTTTTGACGGCAAGTCTCTCTCCACAAGAGCGCCTATCACACGACTGCGCGTCCTTATCGATGATTCTGCTGCACGCGACACGTTATTTATCCATGCTCTTGCACGGTAGCAGTGCATGAACACATGCTGATATGTGTTCTTGATGGAGGACAAGACCCTGTCGCACCTGAGTAATTGGGCAAGACTACTGTCCAGATCCCGCGCGCGCATGCAAAAGTGGATGTGGTGTCGATAAAGGGAAGAAGTGGCGGTTCAAGCGATACATCCAAGATCCGAGAAAAATACTACTGCTAGAAAATAGGTGGGTTCTGGGTGAGTACACATTGGACCAGGTTATCGGCGTGAAGCAGCAGTCCATGATCCAACTTTATGTTGCAGACTGAAATTACCGGCCATATCTCCTATAATCAAGCGCTTGCGATTCGTCTGCTTGACAACTCCCCGTGCAGCCGGATATAGGACGTATGTGAATCAACACTGGTCAACGGACAGTTTCGAGAGAAGTCTCGCAGCGCAATTGCCCGGCGCTTGAGATCTCTGTTTTACGGACGTTCGAATTTGACTCCGATCAACCTCTAAGCGGAGTGTGATCAGTCAGAGCAAGGTACCTTTACCCAGTGACGTGGTAAATTCGTTTAGGGTTCGCCCGTTTAAGCTGCAGCTTCTGCATTTATGTTGCACAAGTACCTTTGTGACATTGTTCAGTCTCTAACGTCATTGGTCCTGTGTTCTTCCAAGTGTACTTCATCTCGGATACGCAACATAGAGCATTGTCTGTTGTAGGTATATCGCCGCCTGCTCGTCTGCATCAGCAAGTTTGAACGATTCTTTACACATTCCAATACAGAAAACTACAGAAGCTACGGGTCTATTCCGCATACTAGAGGAGCGCATCAGAACTGCGAATTTGGTTATGTTAGGAAGCTTGACACGAAGGAAACAAGTGTGCGAATTGCAGATGTATGGATTGATCTAAGAGGAGAGATGGAGCCAGGCAGACCGAGCAGGTGAAACAGCGGGCTATCACGTAGCTACTCCGGTCCTACTGTTACAGGTTCTCTCCTTTCATAATGAATACTTCCTGGAAACCTGGGCTTTTTAAGCCGTCTGCGGAGGTCTTAACCGAGTAAAAGCAATGGGTCTAGCAGTATGCTCAAATAGCAGTATGCTCAAAGAAGCATTACCGTTGCTTGGGGGAGTCCAAAGGCAACAATCAGTCTGACAAGCCCCGGATATGGCGATGCTAGCTGTCAGATTCGCGGTTCTGTAAGTACAATCTTAGAAGCCATTAATATCCTGCGCGCCTTCTACTTAAAAACTAAATGACAGACCGCCATTGGCACAGATCATGCTTCCTGTGCACCAGCCAAATTCTTGACCGCAGATCGATGCAACCAATCCTGCGATCTCGTGAGCGTATGCTGCTCTCCCTCCCAAACGTTCTCCCATCTTCCGGATCTCCCCATTATCGCACTCACGTACTGGCGCTAATGGTGTCACAGGGTTCCACACTGCAAGACCTTTTTTGACTTCCTCCGGCGCCGACAGATACATATCAGTCATGACTGGGCCTGGATTAATGGCATTGACAGTCGCACGTTCGGCGAGTTCGCGGCACCACACACGCGTCATGGCCTCCAGAGCGCCCTTCGCCCCACTGTAAAGAGTCGTGTTTGGGGTTCCTATTTTGGAGTTGATACTGCTGAGCATAACAATTCTACCGGAGCGGTCCATAGGTAGGAACGGCTTGCAAGCAGCAGTGAGCAGTATCGGTCCGAGTACGTTGACGGCGTAATTGTGGTGGAAGTCTTCTGGAGTGACTGCCTCAAGTGGTCCGAGGTGCAATGTCGCCGCATTGTGAATGAGAAAATCGATTCGAAGTGGGTTCAATCTGTCCTTTAGTATTCCAATGAGTTTCTCGCAGCCATCGACCGTACTGATATCGGCTTGTACAATAAGAGCTCGTACTGAGTAGATCTCGGTTACTTCAGCGGCAAGAGAGGCAGCGAGTGGACCTGATGAGTCGGTGACGTGGTTTATCACGACATTGCAACCTTTGGAAGAGAGATTACGCACTATGGCGGCACCAATACCTGAAAATACAAAAAGGCATGAGTGATCAAGAACGCGAGTCAATTCCAAACCATCAGGATCCTGGCAAACGTGAAATGAAAAAGAAGAAAATGATGTCTCAGCCAGAGAAAACGACATACTTCTTGATGAGCCTGTCACAACGGCCAACCTTCCCTCAAATGGTCTTCCCGTGTTAATAGCGACCATTTTCGCTACCGACCTTCGATTTGCGGTGCTATCTACCTGGATGTGGTCTGCTTCGCCAACCTCGATCGCTCCAGGTAAGATTGAACAATGTGCTTAACAGACGAATGCGCCCCAGTGGTCGTCAGGATTGGAAAAGGAAAAAGTAGCTAAATTCGAAAACGCTGGAGCTTCAGCATTACGATGGAAACTAAAGCTAAACAGATGCAGCCATGTGCTTATGACGCAGAATCTAGGAAAACGAGCTTCGCCGATTAGCGCCGGGGAGACGGCGAGCTTCTGGGCCGGATCCTGTAAGGTAATAAGTATACTCATGCAATATTAAGGTTGGGCTGGTAGCTCGGAAATGTGACGCCGCATCCATATCCAGTACACGGGTTGTGTGCGCATTTGTGCGGGGAGCCCGGTTACGCGAAGTCATCAAGGCATGTCGCTACGAGAACAACATCCAACCATTTCATGCAGTCGGCAAAACTTGAAATACTCGCTAGAGCGTATCTGACATCGCTTCCAATTCAAGGGTTCAGGTGCTCAGAAGGATTTGCACGGGGTCGACACGAATCATCGCAGAACGAGCTGACTGTTGTAGTCTTCATTTTGCCTGGTTGTGTCCACACTGGTTTGCAGTCAATTGCGTTGCTATCTATGCGAATATTCTACCATCACATTTGCGTTCGGGCTACTTCGCCATAAATCCACCATCCACCGGCAAACAAGTACCTGTTACATACGATGCGGAATCAGACGAAAGCCAAAGAGACGCTTGAGCCACTTCATGCGGCATTCCAAAACGGTTAAGATGGCTGATTGCAGGCGCGAGCTTTTCGACGGTTGTGCCTATTGTCTTAAGAGCCGCAGCAGCCATCTCAGTCTAAATGAGAGTGTCGTTAGTTGACCAACTTCTAAAGTTCGCTTGAAGAAGCATGAAGGGGTCGCTGAATCAGTAAGAGCGAAATCCTACGTACAAATATTGCACCTGGTGCGATGGCGTTGACACGTATGCCCTGTGGGCCCCCCTCCATGGCTGCGTGCTTCGTTAGGCCTATCACAGCATGCTTTGCAGCCGTGTATGCAGGCATGTTAGGTTGCGGTCTGAAAGCATTTATCGAAGCAATGTTCACGATGGAGCCTTTGCCTTGTTTGAGCATCTGTTGCATTTCATATTTGCAGCAGTATGCTGTTCCCGTAAGGTTGATATCAATGAGCCTGCTCCAGTAGACTTCATCGGATTCTGTCAAAGGTGTGTTGTCGGGTCCCAGAGCTGCGTTGTTGATGGCGACATCCAGGCGCCCATATTTTTCGACAATTCCGTTAATCAGACTCTGCACTTCGTCCGAGTTGGAGATGTCGCATCCGATAAAGCTAATATCTCCGTATTGTGCCAGTTCGCTTGCGGTCTGTTTTCCTTGCTCAGACTTTACATCACATATTATCACTTTTGCTCCAGCTCGCAGAAAAACAGAAGCCGTTGCTTGTCCCATGCCCTGGGCTCCGCCAGTCACGAGCGCAACCTTGCCCTGAAGGACCGGAAAGATCTCGGCCTCATGGATACCATTCATGATACTGAGCCGGTTTGAGAAAGCGGGGTCGAGACGGTGGAGGTCAATCAGAGATTGGAGTTCCTCTGTTTTCTAGGACGTTACAGCTTGCGATTCGGGAAATACGCAATTTGTGGCGAGGAAGTTCTTGAAACTGCTAACAGACAAGATCAGGCCATTTCCGAACGGGCGCCATTGCCACAAGTTTGTGACGAACGGAAGGTCCTCGCATCGAACTGCAATATGTGCCGTGGAGGGAGGATGATCGGAACACTGATTCGAACGTTTTGGCCCTTCCAGGAGTTTTCATATATGCAGTATCCTTGAACCTTGCTGCGGCTCGTGTAGCGATGGCCCGCACGCGGGGATATCCTTGCGCGATTGCCAGGGGCCAGCAAATTGACATCCAACGACCATCTGCGAGATGACGGTTAGGTTGAAAGAACGTTCCGAGAGGCGCATCTGCTTGAGCCCTAAAAAAAAACTAGATGCCTCGGTTCAAAGCTTGAAAGGCTGTTGCAGACATCCAACGGCTTTCCATTTCTCTAGATCGCAACGGCACGCACGGCACTCTCAGCCAAGGCTGAAGAGCCTAGATCTTGCTCGCTTGTATACTCGGTGGCTTTCCTGCTTCGGTTTAGATCAAGACGATAAGTTCATATAGCCCTTAATCACAGGTCTGCATATATGTATTGTTTAACCATAAACCCATTTCGCGTCAAAGAATAATTGGTATCAACTCAAATCTACTTTTCTCCGCTTCTTTTGAGTCCAATCTCATTCGGGGGTGGGCATTTGCACCATTGGGAATGGTCCTTAGCCGATAGATATTAGCAGACCAGTTTGATGAATCCATTGCCTACGTTTGTCAAGCGGTTTATAAAATGGCTCTCAGCACCATGAAAGATACTCAATCGTCACAATCGACTGTATTGTCGGCAGCTTCCATGTCGACTGGAGATGAACGGGCCATGGAGATACCAAGGCATGGGACCAGCTGGATCAACATAGTTGTATGCGATAAAATCCTATACTACTTGCGTGGAACAAGCTGAATCAGTGCCCAGGTCATGATAACGGCTGCCCTCGGGTCTTTTCTATACGGCTTCTCTGCAAATGCTATTGCCAGTACTTTGGCTCAGCCCACCTTCATTACAAAATTCCTTCAGACTGAGGCAACGTCACGAACAGATGGATTATTGGGAGGGTGAGTTCACCATGGCTCATATTGAGAAGAGTCTCTCCACTGCAGAAGAGCAAGTTGACTCTTTCTTAGCTTTCTCGGTGGAGCCCTTGTCGGCGCTATCGCCCAAGCACCCTTGTCGAACCGATATGGTCGACGTATCGCTAACGGGAGCGCATCTACCATCATCATTGCCTCAGCTACCTTGCAAGCAGGCTCAGTTGACATTACCATGTTGCTCACCGCTCGAGTTCTTTGTGGCATTGGCGCTGGGATGGTCTTTACCAACACGCCGGTTTACATGAGCGAAGTTTCCCCACCGGATACGCGCGGCCTGTTAGTCGGATTTCAGGGCGTTGGTGTCACCTCAGCGTATATCTCTTGCGCATTATTTGGTCTTATTTTCAATTTCGTCACGTCAGAGATCCAATGGCGGCTGATCTTCATTGTGCTCGCTGCAGTCGGTCTTTTACACCTGTTTTCCTTGCGTTTCATTCCCGAATCTCCACGCTGGTTGATGGAACAGGGCCGTGAAGAAGAAGCGCGAACTGTACTCGAGTACCTGCATCGAACGAAGGCAGATCCATCCGCAACGCTTGCGCAGGCTGAGATTTTGCAGATTAAAGCTCAAGTCAATGCCGAAAGGGCGTTACCTACGGGCTACTTGCATATTTTATGTACATCGCATCTGCGAAAGCGCGCCTTTTGCTCCATCATGTTGTGGGTCATGGGCCAAGGCACAGGTATCACGGCGATAGCGAACCTCATTCCTGTGCTCATGGGCTCGCTTGGCTTCGGTACAGTCATGCAGCTCGGACTAGGCGTTGCTTGGACAGTATGCGCTGTCATCGGCTGTGGATTCAACGTGCTCCTCGCAGATCGGGTCGGACGTGTGCGCTTGCTGGTAGTTGGTGGGTTTGGCTGCGCCGCCATCATCTCGATTCTGGCCGTTTTGGAAAAGTTTTACCTCAAATCAACATTCGAACCAGGAGTCAACGCTGCAGTTGCCTTGTATTTTATATTTGGTACTTTTTTCACATCCACCATTGAGTGCACCTCGTATGTCTACACAACCGAAATCTGGCCAACACACCTCCGTAGCGAGGGCTCGACGCTTGCATTTGCCAGCTTCTTCGGAAACGCCATTGCGTACTCAGCCCCTGTCAGCGTTGGGCTTTCCAACATTGGCTGGAAATTCTACATGGTCTTTGTGGCAGTCACGACTGTTTCCACTATCACCATCATGCTTACTTTCCCAGAGGTTGGTCTTCCCGCAATTATTTGCTCCTTGTCTCTTATAGATCCATTTTGGAGTTTTTTGATCTAATCACTTATTTAGACGAGCGGATTAACACTCGAAGAAATCAATACTAAATTCGGTGACAAGGTTGAGATCGACTTGGAAACTGCGCTGGCTGCGGGTCTGAAGAAAGAGCACAAATCAGAAAGAGCCACAGAAGTTTGAACGATTGTTTTTATTTGCAATGGTTCGCGGAAAACAAGAAGATGGACACCTAAGCGACACCTGCATAAGGTACTGAAAGGTTCTCATCATACTCATTACAAATCTAGCTTTATGTACATTAGGCGGGTGCAGTACAGCTGCAAATGCTGTAAAATAGATACATCATGGCTGTCATGTCATGCTAGTATTCGTATTTTGATTCTGTTCCAAACCTACCTACTAGCTGCATAGAAGTCTGCTGAAGCTTAGGGGAAAGACATCATCAGACTTTTGGTGGTATACTAAGGTAAATATTGGTCAAAGCAGGGAACTGTTCCCATAAGCTTACCACAACTCGATCTCCTTGCCCTAGGGTCATTGTGAAAAGGACTAATTCTGTATCAGTGTGTCACTAGTCATGCTGAAACATGTCCAGACGATATACAGGTTGACAAATCCTGCCCTCGCTAATGTTCTCAACTCTCGCGGATCGGAATGCGGACACGGATAGTAGCAAATTGAAATCTGTAGGCAAACCTCCCGCGCCCCTCACATGTAAATAACGCAATCAATTGTCAGCCACGTCCAATAGGTGCTATGACCGCTGTCGATGATAGGTCAAGTACAGTCTCGGCTGACTTTCTGTTCACGAATGTAATGATCCTCGACCGCGCTACGGAAAGTTTTTAAATTAACGACCGCTATAGCCAAGCCTTCAACTTGACCGTAGCAATGGCGGTTCTTAGCAAGGCTGGTATAAGTGTCAATCGCCGTGGTAAGGTTCACTATTTGTCAAGAATGCAAGCTTAAGCTGGTCCTCGAACGAGGCTGGAAAGGAAAACTATTCTCTTGATAGTCGTCAAGCCTCAAGGATTGAGGGAAGCACAAGAAAACCGGATAAAAGAGGCCAATGCAAGGCAGATCTTGACAGCGGCATGAATCTAGGATCGGAACGATGGTGGCGGTTGATTTGGCAGGTTGCCTCACTTATTGCCGAACCCGGTAGCCAAATAGAGACAACCGGCGCCGCGGGAGGCGCCGCGCCCAAAGCGGGCCCGCTCTGCTGGGAAGGATCGGCCGAGGGCTGGCGGTGGCGTTCCCGGGATATCCTTGGCTCTTGCGCCGACCACCACTGACGCACCAGAGCTGCCGCACGACTGGGCACATCGTGTGCCGTGGGACACAGATTTCGGAATCTCGCGTTACCTTGGCCTTCTTCAGACCAGCATCTAGCCCACCAATGCGCTTTGGGTCAGCGCGGTAGCGACCCATCTGCCGAACGATCTGCTTAAGCTTAGAACCCACAGCACCTTTGCACGGATGCGTTCCCTCCGAAAGAAGAAGGGAACCACTCGTATGCCTCCTCGAATAAGAAATAGCCCTCGCGCAAGGTGACCTGATGAAGACAACATCCACCGAGCCATGAGCTTGCCGAGGGTTGGAAGGGCCCTCGGCCTGCACAGACTGCTGGGCCCACGTCTCCTCGCATCTAACGTGGTTGTGTGCTTGGATAAGGCTGGGAACAGGCTTTCCGGGAAAGCGTTTCCCGTTACTTGGCTCGGATGACGCATTAGGAATTAGGTCCATGACCCAGCACAAGGCTCTAGTCCTTCCACCCTAAGACATTCTCGAAGCGAAAGCATCGACGTTTCCGACTTTGGTGGAGATCATATTCTCTTCTAGAAGTTCATCTCCATAACGGCTCTCTGCAAACGAGGACATAAGTTTGGGGGCTTAGCATGTTGAGACTCTACTTCTCGTAACCCCTCAGTCTCTTGACTTCTGAGTAACTGTGGCCTTTACCGTCTCCTGCCATCCTTCAAAAGGCTGGGGCTCATCAGACCATGGGCGGTCTTCATGGCTTAGGGCCTACAGTTGTTGGAGTCCTTGTTTTTGAAGGGATCATTGCAGGCGTTTTCATAGCAACACGATATCTGACTCGAATCTTTCTACGAGGCAGTCCGGGCTGGGATGATTATACTCTGATGATCACTTGGGTGAGTTGTTGTGACATTAACTCACACCCTTCAAGCGGGACATTGGCTAATGATAGCGCATCGTAGATTTTGCAAATGGGCTTCGTTGGAATGTCGATTGCTGCTTGTACCCAAGGGATGGGTGTCCATTCTTCCGATTTGACCATCGACATGATCGCCCGAGCCGTGAAACTGGAACTAGTCGCACAGTTTCTGGTCTCATTTGCAATGGGGTCAAGCAAAGTCGGAGTGTCCCTTTTTCTGATGAGGATAGTAACAAACAAATGGTGAGTATTTCAAACCAGTCATGCACTCGATCGTTGATCCTGCCGCATCTCCTGATCTACCCGTAATCTCGCTGCTGACATCATTCTCAAATCACTAGGCATAAGGCGATATTATGGTTCTGGAACGTTTCGATCATGTCTCTCAGCACTCTGCTGGCTATTTCAGTGTATGCGCAATGCCAACCGGTGAAGTCAATCTGGGATCCACGAGTAGCACGACGCGCATGCCCATTGAATTTGACGATCATTGCAACAGTTATGTGCTGTATGTGTCGCCGAATTATCATCTGTATCACTGAACGCTAAAGTTCCACGATAGCTTGGTCCGCAGCTATGGATTTCTTCCTCGCCCTTTTCCCCTGGTACGTATTGCGAAATCTGAATATGAAGCGAAAGGAAAGGATCATCATTTGCTCTTCTCTAAGTCTTGGCATCTTGTAAGTGACGCGTTTCTTCTCCCGAAAACACGACACTGACAGACAGCAGTGCTGGTATCTGTGGGGTCATTCGAACGACAGGCCTCAACGCTCTCAGCAAGACTTCAGACTACCTTTGTAAGCTTATGATCAACAAACTCAAATAACGAAACTATTGGTCTTACTCATTAAGCAGACGAGACCAGCCCATCAGTCATTTGGACATCCAGTGAATTGACTCTCACGATAATATGCGTATCTGTACCCGCGCTTCGACCATTTTGGAAGAGAATTGTATCTTCAGGTTTCTCATCGAGTGGTGGTTATCAAAAACATCACGATAGCACAGGCAAGACCAGTGTCAACATTGGCCTCGGAGACATCAACGCGACCGATAAAAAAATCACTGGCTACAACGCGAAGGCTACTCATGGCACTGCAAATGTCGATGATAATGGTTCCGACACAAGCATACTGGAACATGGTAACGCTCACATGGGCGGTATCCACCGGAAGCATGACATTGAATTGGTTTATGAGGAAGACACCGATACGACCGTGTCAAGACAAAATTCATAGCCTTTTTGGCAACTTGCAAAAGATGATACTCTATCTGCTACACTGGAATGGAGAAAGATGAAAACCGAATGATAATTTGATAAGAGGCTCATTTGTTGACACAGAAGAAGGCATGTAGATGTTGAAGCAAGCGAGCACTCAAGTAGTCTGAACAGGAACCCTTTTGCTGTATGCCACCAATTTCGAGATTACGGACAAGTCCAGGAAATGTAAAAGCAATGATGAAATACTCGCATGATATGGCTGCAGCAAGGATGCTCCAACCAATCTAGCAAAGATCTGTTCCTGCATGCCTTCGAAGAATCTCGGAAACGAACATATTCTAGCGGCGCAGCTGAGCTAGGATGTAGACACTGCGGCATGTACTCTGCATGTCGGTAGCACATCGACCCCGCTTTCAAGACTGGGCATCTCCCGTATGGAATAGATGATTGACATGCTGGCACTAACGATGTGAGTAAAAAGCAAGCGATATCGATATTCCGTAGTGGGATGCAGAAATTATGTAGGTCCGTGCTCCAGCGGCTGAAATTTGTCCCGTGTTGATTGCGACCAATCATCCAATGTTCACCTCGGGAATCGTCGAGACGGCACAGTCCACAGTCGTTCAATGCCCTTTTTTTTTTTTTATATATTCGCATTTGCCAAACACGGGCTAGACACCGCCCAGAATCAAATCGCACACCTCTCATTGACGCGGACAGTGCTCCTAGATTGCTAACCTCACGAGCGTCACATCTGCGAGGCGAAATGGCTCTTCCTCCGCAGCCGTTTTCCGTATCGAAAGAAAAGATAGCTACACCATCATCTTAGAATCCAAAGTGCGGAACGCGATGGACGACAGGAGCGAACACTTACGGAAATGGTAGCATCGCTATGGTGAGAAATCCAAGAAGAGAAGTCGCCCATTGATATCCAAGGTTACTGTACACTGATATACTGAATCAGCACCCGACCAACACACTCTTCGATCTTTCGACGCACTTTGACTTCCGAACAAGGGGAATGCTGCAGCAAAGCAACACCGAACGAACACGTTTCCCGCCAAAGCACTCGCGGCGTACGCCGGATACTTGAGTTATGGTCAGCATAACATAGTAGTTGATGGCCTGTAAACAATTGGAGCTTACAGCGTCGGCTAAAAACGTGAATATGCTATTGAAGGTGAGGAAGGCCCTAATTTTGTCAGTCATTGGATTCACAGCTGCCCAGAAGGCATCGAGACTCGAACACACCCCGCACCAAAGAGTGATGAACCAATGACGGGTACGATCCAGGGGATCGAGGCGAATTGAGTCCATCCAAACCAGAAAAGACTGATGGGAATCAGAACAGAGCCTAAGATGGCCGGTGGGAGTCTAAACTCTGGCTCTGGCCCACTCGACTCAGCACCTGTTGCTGCTGCATTCTGAATGAGCCGTAGGTAGTTTCTACGCCACAGTGGAATTGATGCCGCAGCGACGACCATTCCGCAACCGAATCCGAGAAAAGTCAAACCGCTCTGCCATTCGTTGAAGTCGTGGTGCGCCTTGAAGATGATCGGGAACGCCTCGAAGAAGAGGTACAGAATTCCAAGGATGACTGCTACGTAAACGTCCAAACAGAGACACATTGGCTCGAGCAGCATCATTTCGAAAGGCCGATAACATGACTGCAGAATTGTCTGGCCGATTGACCGAGAAATCACTTCAGTTGGTGCATGCCACTGGGCATTTCCAGTACGATTGCGAATTCTCTGGGCCTTTTTCTGAAGAAGTATAACACCGGAACTCTCGGGAACAAGGAATGCTACCAACGCAAGCAATACTCCCGCCCATATCAGCAGGACGTAGAAACACCAGCGCCTATGGACTTAGCTTCATGCCTGGTAAACAAGGAAAGAGCTTACCAGTCAGTAAAGTGAACAATGAAGCCACCTATCACAGGCCCCAAAGTCGGGCCAAGAAACTGGGTGCTTGAGTATATCACCATGGGTAGCTGAATTTCGTCCCGTTCGAATAAGTCAACAACTGTGCCTGGATACCATAAGCTTTGACATGACTGATGAAGTTTTCAGCATCATTCAGCTCGTACCTCCGGCTACAGCAATAAATGCTGACCCTGAGAGTCCACTGAGGAGACGTGCCACAAGTAGAGTTTGAATGTTGCGCGCTACTGCACATGGCAATAACCAGACCAAGAAAAAAGCAAACGACACAAGATATATTGGACGCCTTCCGTAGAACTAGAGGTGTGAGCAACGGCATCAGCAGAAGCGTCAACAACACCTTACCTCAGATAGAGGAGCCGTAAGCATGGGCCCGAAAGCTAAACCAAGAACAAAGAGCGACAACCCTAGGATTGCTACTTCGTCGGAACAATCGAACCTGACGGTCAGCCGGGCGATGCAGGATGTGTAGATCGATGACGTGAATGTTCTATTTGGTGTAAGCAAATATCAACGTTGCCTTTCATATAGGGAAATACAAACAGGCAAAAACAACATTGCGAAACGATCAAAACATGGATCCATTTCTTCACAATAGGTTGGCCTTTGGGATCATCTGGATCATTAGTCTCATCCCATCGGACTTCAAAATCCTCTCCTCTTCCAGCCTTTTCAATATATCTTTGGATTTCCTGCATTATTCCTCCCAAAATTTAAGGGCGAATGAATGAAATGTGTTAGAATTGAACCCCGCACAGCCGCTGTGACCATGGTCTTTCTCCATGTTGCGCAGCAAACTTGAGAAGTAATATAAACCGAGGATTCATCAGCTCCCTTTGATTCCGTTGAGCTTATTAATTAACGGTGGAGAATCTAATCCCCCTAGTGAGCTTGGAGTTAAGGATGTTGATCTCCGTACATCTCGGCCGCTCGGTTCGCGCGGGCCGATCGGAGGGATGTCGCGCGCACGTGAGTCCAAACTCCATTAGCGAATTCGTCAAAAACTCAATTACTCATATGTATGGCGAAAATTTCCCGCTGTACACTCATAAGCCTTCATCTTGCTAAACCGCCATTGGCATTCTAACCCGGTACGACTCTCGCGAGTCCGTTCTGACAGGATAGGCTATCGGATCCGAAAGCACGGCGATGAAAACTGTCGCAATGCTGTACCATGACCTTCTTGCACGCCATCTCCATCTCATGAGTTTTTAGCGTGGCGTCATTTGACTACATGCCTGAGGATCCCGGGACTGAGGGAGTCGAACAATCTGTAACGAGCGATAAGTGGTGTACTTTTGGTAGTGAAGCACATTGGGGACTGAGAGTGCAAGTCGTGTCTCATTACTACTACAACTGCATGCCCGCATGCAATGCACTAATTGAATATTAAACTTCAAACAATTGGAAGTGCTAATGACAGACCATCCCCATTCTCATCCATAGAAATACTCGTATAGGCTCTTCCACATGATCCCAAGCAAAATCCAACTGCAATCATGGTCATTGATTCTTACAGCCTTCTTTGGAAAACTTCTTTACCTTTTCCTTACCTGATTTGAGAGCCCTACCAGCCTTCGAAGAATCCTTATCCTCAGCTTCAACATTCTGCTGACTTGATTCAGGAGCTTTAGGGGGCGGCTGCTCTGGTTTTTTGTCAACAATGTGAATGAGCATGCACGGCTTTGATACGATGTTGCTTGAAGCAGCAGGCTCGTCCATAAATACTTGGATCGCCCCAACAACCCTGTTGCGATATTTCTCCGGTCGATCTAGCATCCCTCTGGCAATTCCTTTGGCATTCGGTGTTGCCAAGAGAGCTTTCCCTTCATCGGAATCCGTCCTAAAAGTAATACCGGGCCATTTTCCAGGCGATGAAACATTTGAGGCTTGCGCCGCGCTTGAAGTATTAATTTCTGCTTTGATAACAGCGCGTCCGATTATTCTCTGAGTCTGATCGTTGGAGATCCTACTTCGAAAAACGTATCTGAGATTCCTGACATTACAATTGGCCTTCCTCGCAAAATGCTCCCATTGCAGGAATATCAGGTCCGACCAGTTGACAAGCTCAGGCCCAGGAACGTTCACCCACTTTTTTGCCGGTCCCGCATACACTCTTGTCTTTGGTCTAAAGTTGAGGTGACATAGGATTACTCCATCCTTGGGATTGAAAGCATTCTCAAACTTTCCATGATTGGGCTGAGGTTCAGGGTTCAGTATTTCGTCCTGGTATTGATGGTCTGCAGTACTTACGATGCCCTCGACCAGATCCTGAACCTCTTTGCTCATTTGTTTACGATCAAGTCTTAAGATCTGGAAGTTGTTCTGTCCACCTTCGCTTTTGTCTTTGTCAGATACCCCCAGAAGCTCCAGAGTCGAAGCAAGGTGGACTCTAGGCTCAGAACCCCTCAGAAATGGGTATTCATTCCAATCTTCTTGTTTCCAGCCCTGCTTCTTGAGATCCTCATACTTCCATTTAGATTTTCCATACGGCCCGTTCTCCATTCTAGAGACGAGCGCACCGCCTGACTTTACAAGACTATCCCATTCAGCATTATTCTCTACTGTCGGTGTGGCTCCGGCGGCTTGGGACGATGCGGCCATGGCACCCGCTCTAGCAAATCGATTCACAGAAACAGGAAATTGTTCTTTGAGGTTGACTCGTCTCTACAATACAAGCGGGATTTGCTATCTCGGGAATGGGGCTGATGTCAAATCAGTCTCTGAAGACGGACAATAAGACCTTGCTGAGGGGAGCTCGACGCCTCTGGACTTTCGAAAGCTTTAAAATAATAGCGTACGAACAGCAAAAAGACTAGCTGACTACCCCTACATGGTGAATTTTTGAGTTAACGACGCAGACTCACTCAGATGTTGAGTGAAATGGAGACATTGGAGAGCGCTGGTTTAGTGAGCCTGGTCTGATTCCCACTCACGAATTGATGGGCTCTCTGGATCAAACACTTGCAACTACAGACCGAACGATCTGACAGGAAGCGAGATTTCAATCATCGCATTGACTCAAGCATTATTCACAAACCAACTCTCATTCCTCCGCCTTCTCATCACGGCAAATACCAAACAATCAAATTGGAGTCAGTGCAGCCGCAATCCATCATGCCTGACTTGCGTTGAATCATGGCTTGTGATGCTTAGAGCAGGTATCATCATAATGCCAAGGGCCCGCGTCACGGATCAAGGTACAAGAGTCCTTCATGCTTCATTTCTACGAAACAAGAAATCGAGGATACCTAGTGGGAGAAGGCAAGGACTCAGGGTGAGGCTATCGTGTGAATGGGCTCGAGGGGTCAGTGAATATCATCGAAATCAACCGACTCCTTGTAATACGATAAACTTTTTGACCAGACTCTCTGACGCAGGCTACGCTCACACAAAAGACCTACGCAGCCTGTGTTTCCATGTGTGGAAATACTGAGGTTTCACAGTTTTAAAGCTCATTAGATTGATTGGGATCATGTTGGATTGATTAGTCTAGGTAGGTAGGGTGTACAGTGTACTCAGCAAGAAAGCAGTGGAAGCTACTGAGCCCATTCTCCAATCATATCTTGCTCTTTCCATTATCATTTCTAAAGAAAAGAAGCTCTGTCGTGACTCGATGTAACATCTATTTGAAAATTTAGAAGAGGACCGCTCTTTGAGGAAAGACCATAGAAACACTCGAGTTTACTTAGGTGAAAGCAACAAGCATTCATGGAGCACGCTGGGCCAAGAGTACGCAGGACTTTGTGCTGCTATTTGATATCCGTCTCTGTAGTCTGGGTCCGAAGACTATCGTAGACTGGACGCAATAATTGACAGTTCGAGGGAGAAAGATTTAGGTGTTATGTTCATAGACGTTAATCCAGACAATCTAGAGCACCTTTTAATGCAGTTACAGTAGCCCCAGTATACAAAAGAGATTGAGAAATATTTGAATAAAAATTTTGCTGTTTTAAGGAAGAAAAAAGAGTTGCATCAGCCGTGAATCGAACACGGGGCTCTTCGATGGCAACGAAGACTATGTTAATTAGCTCACTCGTTCCTTTTATACGATCTTTATGAACTTGCATTTTACCACTAAACCACTAATGCAAAACAAGATGGATTACTAATCGGTTTTTCTTTCGTATATATACCGTACCAATCATCTCAACTGATGTTTTGTATGTAATATATGCCGTCTCGCTATTTTCTCTCAATCAAATGATGATTTGATTTTTTAGAAACACTATTTGTTACAGTTGCGCATCAATAACAGTCTTGAGAAGTACAATTAGCCACATAGACTATTACTAATGTCTCGTGGGCGGCTCTGTACTAGGGCCGCGCGGGCCGGCCAAAATAATGACGACCAAGCTCACACCTACATCCCTATGCTCAATGTCGAGAGCACCCAGGAAATGCAAGAGCAACCATCAAAACATGGAGCATCGTTGAGGCTCTTGTCTCTTGGATCAGTGCGCTAAGAGGGGCCCGAGGCCTGTTCCGCCCGCAACGACCATTCGCAGAGAGATTGTCGGCAAGTAATTCAACCGCATATTGATGCTACGAAAACGGGCACGGAAAGCCTGCGTGCCCTGCCACAAGAGGAAAGTCAGATGTAATGGAGAATATCCGTGTGACATCTGTGAAGGCTACGGCTACGATTGTGCGTACGCTCTGGACTTAGAGAGACCGGCGAAAAGAGCACTAGGCGAAGCAGGTGAAACTACAACACCAGTAACCGATCTATCTGCTGCTGAGCGTCGTGGCTCACTTGATATCACCCGCGTACAACGCTCCGATGCAGATACGTCAAACGATGGTGCGAGAGCCGGAAAGTCGTTCGTGCTCGTCGAAGTACCCAACCGAAAAGCACTCAAGCTTTCAGCGGCACCGTTCCCCGAGTCCCTCATCTCGCGATATACAACCGTCTACAGTGCTGTAGCCTTTCCCAGAGAGCTTGGACAGTCTCTGAACTTGCCTGATCCCCCACGACTGCATTGTTTTGCGTGGAACACAGGAGCCCGAGAAGAAAATGCACCGCCACTAGGCCATCGTTTGTTCGACCAGATCTCGCTGCAAGATGCTCTCAAGTATCTCAAAATATATTTTGAACATATTCATCCCGTCTTTGGATTTTTGAGCTCCTCGCACGCCACTCAGGTCTGTATTCATGCATGGGACCTTAGACAGATGCCAATCGATGTGGAAGCGGCTGTCTGCGGAGCGATCGCTTTGGGGTCCCTCTTCTGCGCAAATAAACCCCCATGGGAATTCGAATCTAGCGTCTTGCAGCAGGCTCAACACCTTTTGGAGATTAGTGTGTCGTACCCACCGTCGCAACTGTCTCTTAAATTTGTCATGGCTTGGATCCTCCGAGCCGTATATCTTCGCTGCACCACGCGACCACACCTGTCCTGGATGGCATCTTGTAATGCAGTCCACGTCGCTGAGGCCATGGGCCTCCATCAAGAATTCCGGAACATGGATGCCCTGCAACAAAGGTCCCCGGAAACAGTTTGTAAAGAGACCGAGTCTCGTCGCAAGACGTTTTGGATCGCTTTGTCCTTGAGTCGTCTTTTCTCGGTCGAGTATGGACGATCGCCATTGCAGTTGGACACCCTCAGCTGCCTGCCTCCGACGAGAGAGCACAATGTGGATGCTACTGTCGATTTTGTAAAACTATGTGAGCTTTTGCCTGTTCCACATCAGCAGGTTTTACATTTAGATGGAGAGAAGGGTTCTCTTGCGACGTGTCTGGAGCTCTTAGCCCAGTTCGATGTCCAAAGACCACCTCTGACTTTATTCAAGACCGAAATTTGCTTCATCACTTTCCGCCGAATGCGGTTTCTTCGTATGACGATGACAGCAACTCAAATAGAAACGATATTAAACACGATTCGAGCTGCTCTTCGAGAAGCAAAGAAGCTCAGCGATAGAAATTCCAAGTGGTGGAACATCGTCGGCGTTCCTTTCCAAAGTGTCTGCGTCCTTGTTGCTTTGGACACCACCGGCAGCGTGGCGATGCTTCCCGAGGCTATGCGTACCCTTGAGGCGATTGCTAGTAGTTATGACACGCATCTCGTGCGGGAGGCATTGCAGACCGCGGCTCAAATCGTCCAAGGACTACGGAGAAAAAAGATGGAGGAAATGCAAAGTATAGACCGAGCACTTGAGATCGGTGGCTGCGACAAAATCTCAAATAATCAAGGACTCAATGATCAGCCACTGTCCGAACTGCCACTCGGCTTTGACTGGCCAATTGAATACGATGGCGGGTGGATGGAGCTTCTATTGAACAACGACACGTTTTGGAATTGCTAGATAGGAAGGCTTCGGTCGCAGGAATAATGCGATTGTATCTGCCTAGGTCTCACGACACTTTAGAAAAGGCCTAAATATAGATTTTCGATGTAATCGTCTGACTCCGCCAAGGGCACAAGAAAATAAGACTAAACGCATATTGGCTTGTTGCTGGAGTGATAAGTCCCGCAATACTGCAGCAAACCTTGCCTCCAATGCCCGTTGCAACCAGACAGGACATAAAATGAATGGAAAGCACCATCTCACCAAAGAATTATTGGTGTCCAAGGAGTCTTTTGCCAGTGGAACGAAGAATCAGTAGGACTTTGAGCTTCGGAAGAAAAATTTGAATCAGGTATAAGGACATCATTGATGATATGAGCCACGCCACCGTAGATGATGAGGTCGTGTCGCACCACTTGTGCGCCATTGACAAAGACCGTTCCGGAATCATCGGTCGAGATGAGTATTGGTTCGCCCTGTAAAGTCTTGAATGTCTTCTCATTCTTTAGCAGCGACTCATGATAAAGCACGCGTCCTGGAACGACGTGATAATCAAGAATCTCCGCGAGTTGGTGTGGCTTCAGCATGCGTAGCAAGGGTTTGAGCTTTTTGAAGGCTCCATCGTGCGGGATGAACAACGTGACATCTTTCAGGCTTTCTACCGGTTCCACAACTTCTGCGGCATCCATGGCATCCAAGAACTGGAATAGATTGCCAATCGTCGCGGTGGTTGAAATGTTGTGAGGAAGGACCATGGACGAATTGAGGGTGTGTATCACACCGTCGTCAAAGTGGATGTCCGCTGCCTCGACTCCACCGATAACCTGAAGACCGGATTCAACAAGTATGTCTGTAGCCCCGAACCGAGACAGCTTGACGGCTGCGCCTTTCGTAACATTCGTCAGAACTGGCGGCTGGAGCAGAGTGTGTACTACTTGTGGCTCAGCCGAATATGGTATGGCATCCGTTGTGTATGCTCCGTCAAGAACGTGATACGTTAACAGGGCTCGGGCGATGAATGGCTCCACTTCGCTGACGTTGAAGCCCCATTCCGCAAGAGCTCGATACGCATCATCGGTTGGTGCAATCAATGTGATGTTCGAAAGCGAGTCGAAGGAATCCAGGAGGTCGAACTGATTCAGCAGGCTGTGTAGGATGGATAGCGAAGGATGTGACGAGAGAGTTGACTTGAGCGACCGGGCCGCAGTTGTGGACAGCAAAGCTGTCACAGCCGACACAATAGATACGAGTGTGCGCATTGCTAAGCAGACCACGTCTCCTTCAGTAGAACTCTGTCTTTACGAGCAGGCGAATAGCCAGGATGACGGCCAAAAAACGAGAGCTCATGAAAATCCAGGAGGGATGGAAGACGCATCCGCAACTCTAAGACTCTCAAGCGAAACAAATTCACGGCAGGGCATGGATATCGGCAACCTACCTATACAAGCGTCAACCATGATCTATGGCCATTGCCGCAGCTGATGCCATTGCTTGAAGCCGGCTCAGCATAGATTTCGGTCAGAAAGAACCTGGTGAAGGGAGAAGGTCTGCTGCAACGCGTCGTGCACACGAGGAGTCCGTGCGTTGGGTTTGATTTCCCATCCCCGAGAACCCGAACCGCATGAAAACTTGACTTCAATCTACCGATCACAAGCATCAATTAATTTCAAGTTTTACACTCCGAAAGTCTCAGCGACACCGAAATATTACGATGAAGTCATTAAAGCCGTGGGTTCCCTGCGATCGGCGCTTCTGCTTTGGTAGATCGCTTTGGTGACTGTTCGATGTCCGAGAGGTCGGTCATCACCGTTTGCCGATTGGTATTCTGGCCAGCGACCAATTGGTTGCAGAATCGAGTGTTGGAGAATCTGCACTTTTGACTTAGTGCGGGTCTCAGATTCATTCGAATCATGAGGCAAGTTTAGATTGATTTTGGGGAAGGGCGTTTTTTGCTGTGGATGACATTTCGCTACACTGGTAGCTGTTCAACCAGACTTCAGCATGTTTTCCAGTGTCTGCAATGCTCTTCGTATCCTTTGTTGTTCTTTGGCATTTCTTCAGAACAGAGACTTCTGCTCCGCTTCGAATAATGCATTGTCGCGAAACGCTGTCCGCTTCGAAATCCACTTGACTCCTGGGGAAGTAAATCCCACGGGCGCTGGCTTTCGAAGAGCCATCCTAATCAATGATACTTTCACTGGCCCTCCTCTGCATCTGAAACAAGGAGACCGTGTTGAATTTCTCGTGAGGAACTACTTGAGAGAAGACACGTCCATTCATTTTCATGGCATCAGCCAAAAAGATTCGCCATGGGCTGATGGAACACCTGGATTAACGCAAAAGCCCATTCGGCCGGGAGCATCATACCTTTACAAATGGCGTGCCGACGGTTCAGGCGTATATTTCTATCATGCCCACAACAGAGGTCAGATTATGGACGGCTTGTACGGAGCCATTATCATTGATGCTCCTCCTGAAGCGGAACGCCCCTTCCATCTTATCAGTCGTGACTTTGGAGACCAGGCTGCCATGCGAGCTGCTGAGCAGAAACTGCAGACATTGGCAATATCCGACTGGAGTCAATTCACCTTTTCCGAGTTCTATGAAGTTGAGCAGGTGGCGAATATCGACTTTACTTGCATGGATGCCATCATTGTTAACGGAGCTGTGAGTCTACGGCTATCTCGTACCAGGTAAACTCTGCTAACCAATCTCTCCAGGGCTCTGAATATTGCTTAGATCGTCGGTCGCTTGACGACTTTACTAATCCTTTGGTCAAGGCGATCCTCAGCGCAACAGGAGAAAAGGGTATAACGGACAAAGGCTGTGTGCCACCTTTGCAGCTTTTCCAAGGGAATTTCACCCTTAACCTGAATGCAATCCCTCCAGAAGCATATAGGAAATGTGTACCTGGGGTTGGAGGACAGGGCAATTTCACCGTAAACGTGCACTCTGGGGAAAAGTGGGCTGCGCTTACCTTCATCAACCCTGGTGGTCTCTATCCTCTCAAAGTTACGATCGATAATCATCCATTACATGTATATGCCATCGATGGCCAGTACATCTATCCGCAGACGATCGATCAGATCCTGGTGAACAACGGAAATCGCATCTCGGTATTCGTTAAGCTTGACCAGGAAGTTGGCCGGCACACCATTAGAATTGCCAATGACTTGTTAGGCCAAGTACTTGGCGGATTTGCCACTCTCGAGTACAATGGAGCCATGGAGGCCGCTCCGCATCCGCAGCCTCTGATGAATTATGCTGGCCAACCGCTATCCAATGACATTCGAAAATTCGTCGAAGACACAGCCCGTCCATATCCGCCTCTCCGGCCTGCGCTCTCTGCGGACAGGACTCGGAAGTTTCTGGTGAGGAAGCTCGGACAGCCGTATGGTGCCTACGAATGGTCGCTTTCCGGCCACCAAGGATATAACACGAGTGAAGAGGACAGTACATCACCTATGCTCTTCCAAGTCCCCAGCAAATTCAACTCGAGCGAGCTGGTACTTAAGACCAAGAAAAACGAGTGGGTAGACTTGATCTTAGAGGTGGAAGGCCCATTCGCACAAGCACATCCAATGCATAAACATGGGAATAGGGCATTTGTCATTGGAGCCGGAGTGGGTCCGTTTCCTTGGAACACTGTTGCAGAAGCGGCGAAAGACCTACCTCCCGGAACGTTCAATACAGTTGATCCGCCATACAGAGACAGTTTCAATACCATTGAAGGAGTCAACAACAACACTTGGCTTGTGCTCCGGTACAAGGCTGACCATCCGGGAGCATGGCTCTTTCACTGTCACATACAGACCCATTTGACCGGCGGTATGGGAATTGTGATATTAGACGCCGTAGACGACTTTCCCAATCCTCCAAACGAGTATTTGGAATGGAATGGATTTCAGGAACCACATGTTGAACTTATGCAGTAGGACGGTTTGTTGGACTTTTTAATGAAACTAGAAATTATCAAGTATGACGTATTCATGAATGCAGTCTCTTTGGCCTGCCTTAATGCAAGGGTCCGATATGAGTGAAAACGATTTTTAGTATCTCCACGCTTATTGCGAGTGGAAAGTAACGTGAGGCAGCATGTACATTGCCGAGAAATTATTTTTTAAAACGAACATGGATGCCTGGTTTTGCTTCAACTCGATCTGTATGCAGTGACTCGCTCGCAAAGCCTCAACCGGACACCCATTCCCAAGTCCTATTCGTGAAATCCTCAGGGGTAAGTCGGTGGTCATTGAAAATTCCCGGTCATCGAAGTTCGGGGATCGGAAGAGGCCGATGCTTAGACACATGAGACGGTTTTCATGAAAGGAAGATCATTGTTAGATGAGATCAACGCTGGACTTGTTGTATCTTATACTAAGTGAATAGAGTCCGACCAAATTTGTGCGAAAACTAAGCAGGAACATTTCGTAACAACCAAGCCACTGCTCCTGACCATATCTCGTCAAAATGCATAACCGAATCGACGACCAGGACCTCTACGAGCTTGCTGCTACGATTCTGTCATCTACTATAGACCTCAACAAGTTCTTGAAACAAAGAAAGGCACCAGCTTTGTCCTTTGCTGATCCAGTACCAAATATTTCCTTGTCACCTGAGAATGCCCCCTTCCACGATGCAAAAGGTACTATTCTCGAAGCTGCTGAGCGACTGATTGATCTTGTTCGAGGACCGCGCGACAGTCTTATTGAGCTTTCATTTCAGGTGCGTTGTGTTCCTACCCGGCTCTTGTCGTCTTATCCTGTATAGAGTCGAATCCGCTGAACGATGACCAGCATTGCGCTTCCGCTTCCCTGCAGGTGATTTTGCGTTACGGCATCCATCACTGCGTTCCTCTTACCGGAGCGACGACATATGCCAAGATCACGGAAGCTGTGGGCCATGGCATATCCCAGGCGTTCATTGAGCGCATCCTGCAGCACGCCATGTCTTTTGGTCTTTTCTCTAAAGCGTGTTGCGGCCACATTGCACACAACACCACTTCATCCCTGCTAGTGACTGACTCGGACCTCGAGGCATGGCTCTATTTGTGTACCAATATTGCCTATCCAGCTGGCGTACAGATTCCGAAAGCTATCGATCAGTATGGAGTCAGCTCAGAAGCCAACGAGACTGCATACAGTGTTTCCATAGGGCGGAAAATCTCTCAGTTCGAACACTTTCGCGAACCAGGCGGGCATGAGGAGCACGAGATGTTTGCCAAAGCCATGAGAGGTATCTCGGCAGGCGGTGCTTATGATGTTCGACATGTTGTCGACGGCGGCTATCCATGGCATGAGCTTGAAAAGGGCGCGGGGACTCTCTGCGTGGATGTCGGTGGTGGACCCGGCCATGTCGCTATGGCGTTGGCAAGGAAATATCCCAAACTCCGATTTGAGGTTCAAGACCTGCCGGAGACGGTTGAGGTCGGAGCTCGGAATTGTCCTGAGGAGCTCAAAGATCGGTTTACTTTTCGAGCGCATGACTTTTTCCAGCCGCAACCGCAGCATAACGTTTCGGATAAAGAGGGCATCACGTATTTTGCGCGTTTCATTCTGCACGACTGGAGTGACAAGTATGCTCGTCAGATTCTCGATGCTTTGGCGAAGGGTTTGAGGCCGCAAGACCGTCTGATCCTGAACGAGGTTGTCGTGCCCGAGCCGGGAGAAATGGCGCGCCAGGTTGAGAGAAAATGCCAGTAAGTCCAGCCTCGCTTTTAGCGTGGAGACCCTCAAGAGACATTCTCGCTAATTGCTGAAACCCATATCAGTGATCGGGATTTGCTCATGCTCATGAATCTCAACGGTCGTGAACGGACTTTAGGTGCTTTTGAGGGTCTTTTCCAGTCTGTCGAGCCAAGACTTCGTCTCTCAAAGGTCCATCGACCACCTCAGGGGGAATTGTCGCTTATTGAAGTAGTTTTAGATGCATAAAATAGCAAATTTAGGTAGCCTAAACTTGCTTGTACTTACTGATCCAATGCATGTCGCGACTCATTCTTGCATTGGGAGAGAAGTAGCAGCTAGGGGCTGATGCATGTCAACACGGTCACGTCCAAACTGCATCTTGATACGCAAACGCCCCCAATGTGTACGGAATACATTGTGGTACTGTGATCAGCCTCGACTGAACGCAACTTCAGTTGCTGATTGACGCGCGTATCATCCTATCGCAGATGCACTTTACGAATCATGGATGGCCTGGCGAATCCTTTCCGGAGGGGGTCCGACATTTAGCAGAGACTTGGTCGCAAGCGCCTCATCGCAATGGATTTTATTATTACCTACCTAGATAGGTAGGTAGATAGCGCAATCTTACTTAGTACCGGATCTTCGTGGCTATCCTTCTGTTCTTATTATGGCAGTCGATCCTGTCGAGGAGCCTCTGCCGCAGTCCACAGGAGCGTACCTATGGAGTAGAGCCATTCGATACTTACTCAGTAACGAGATGAAGGCGATACCAACGAAGACTGCAATGATGAGATGGCCTTTTGGTCTCGTCAGCCTGGGAATCTGCACGAGAGGCTGCAACAGCTCAACGTCCGTGAGGGCACCATAAATGGAACGCAATGTCGGATGTTACTCGATTCATCGACGCTGCTAATGTGGATCCACGAAACTGCATTCTTGTCAGAAGGACAGCCAGTACCATTGACCAAAGACTCTAAGGACTTGGTACATGGTTACTTCTGAGGCTCAAAGTTGTGCTCTTGCGCCAAGATGATCGATTTGACGCCAGAATGTGTTCACAATCTGACGCATTAAGATCAGTTAGCGATCTCGAGTGACATACTTGCAGGCAGAAGCCAGTCTACTACACGACAGCCAAGCGATGAGAGAGAAACCTGTTGGCGTATCCAACGGACCTATTTTCCAAATTCAGTGCGGCGCGGAGATCAACTCAGAAAAGCCCGACCCTGCCGAGCTACCAAACATCGGCACTGCAGCACCGCACAGCTGCACGGAGGGGCACCAAATACAGGGACTCTCATTTAGCAAGGCACGGAATGCATTAGCTTAGGAACGTTGCGAACACATGCAAGCTGTGCCATTCGACGGTCTCGGACGAACTCCTCTCGACCAGCTGCCGAAGGGCTCCTACCTCCAATTATGTCAACTGCCATCAACCATCCAGAGCCATGTCACACGTTTTTACCATTAACAAACCTAGTCGTCTCCTCATGTTGGCAGCGCTAGCGATCGGACACACTTCGGGGGGGGGCGTGCCGGGGCGTTTCATCCAGAGGAGAGTCCGGCATGACCAGTACGGCTTCACCATCATGAGCGTATAAGTGTGGTGGCGAGGGGCTGCAGTTGCGGGATGGTGTCTCTGCAGCTTGATTGTGTCACTCGACGGTCTCAACACCGGAATGGCCAGCCGACACCACAAGGACAATGAGCACCGGCGGAAGATTCGAGACTCGTGCAATAGCTGCAGTTCGCAGAAGATCCGTTGTGGTAAACAGCGTCCCCGTTGTGCTCGATGCCTCACCAAGGGTCTCGAGTGTAATTACAGCTATTCGCAACGAACCGGCCGTCGTGCACCGTTGTCGACTTCGTCGAGATCCAACCCCACGGCTTTAACAGCCAGCGAACCGCCTCCGACCCCAATCACGGACGAGCCTGACCCTTTGGTCAGCATCAGATCCATGTCAATAACACCTCCTACTCCTTCACTGATGATGCATGGTACGGATGCATTCCTTCTGGACTCTTTTCCAAATGATGGTACGAATCCTGTTGAAGACCCAGATGACGTGCTTCAAGATTTTAATTGTGCCATGCCTCTGGACTTTCTATGGTCGCCAAGCACGGAAACCCCATCATCTTGTACCGCACTCCTTGGCAATATTGCAACAGCAGCCCCTATGCAGAATGTCGGCTCTATGGACCCATATACGGAGACAAACAACAAATGGCAAAGCCTACAAACTGCTACTCCTGCAACAACAGTACCCGAGTTATCGACATCCTCCACAAGTCCAGATTTTGTAAAAGAGCCCGTACCAGCTCCGACAAGAAAGCCATCACAGCCATATCACCATGGGCAAGATTGCATGGCTCTGGCCCTGCAGGTTATCTATGATTTGCATGTTACGAGAGAGCATTGCAACACCACTGCCTCGGATCCAATGACATATATGCAAACACCAAGAGAGGACCCTCGAGATGTGGACACCGTATTGTTCTTGAATCGAGACGCAATCAAATCGATCAACAAGATCCTGAGCTGTTCGAATTGCTCTGGCGACAACAGCATTCTCTTAGCATGCTATCTAGCGGCATCCAAAATCGTCGAGTGGTATGCCGCAGCCATCGGCCTTGCGACTGATGGACCTGAAGAAGATACTGGTCGTGGCAACTACGACAGTACTTCCGAGGACCAAAACCACTTGCGCCCCATGTCCGATCGAATCATCTCCAGACCTATCTTCATGGGCAGATACTGCCTGAATGCAGAAGTCCATCGTTCGGTCAGAGCCAAAGTGGTCCTCAGTGAGCTTAGGGAGCACATACAGCCCCTGATTGGGCGACTTCCCAAATATCATCTCTCAAGCTCCAACCTCAAGGGGACGAAGCATGGCCCCTCTATTTCTCCACCTCTCCACAAGGACATCGATGGGCAACTGTGTGCACTTCGAAACCAGGTGAGAAAGATTATCCGAGAAGCCAGCAATATCAACAAACACATGTGATTTTAGCACACATTGAGGCTTGTTCCTGTCGTTCTGCAGTGCAACGGATAGCTTCCTAGCCTATCAATAATGACTCGATTGCCCAGGTGAGGACCTGCATTGGAAGGGCGCAGAGTCTCATGCCACGGAATGTGGAGAATGTGAGATCTGATAGCGAATCAGCAAGAGAAGGGGATCCTCGTTTGAGATTTCCTAGTGGAATGGTGCAAGCCACAAGGAACTGCCGGTGAGCGCATTGGAATAATACAAGCGCGGAATAGCTCGGTCGCCCTAAGTAAAGAGGTGAATAAGCTGCGTATTGCAACAGAGAGCATGAGGGAGGCGAACGGGAAGCCAGACAAATGGTGCCTGATTCTTGGACGTCTGGCTATCCGCAGAGGCCACGAACTCGGAGATCCAGGTTATATAGCCGGCTGCCAAACTTCACCAAATTCACCAGTTAACCGCAGTCCCTATTAGACTGCTATGTTGAAAACAAACTGTAATGGCACACAAGTTTAAGCTATCTGATTTTGGTGAGAATTTCGCCTAAAAGTCGTGTTGCAATCTGTTGCGGAAGCAGCTGTTCACTGGTAAATTTGGTGAGGTTCGGCGGCCGGCCACATTCTGGTCGTTCCATTTCTTCCTGCAGGACGCCTGCTGGATAAACCTTGGCAGTTGATAGTATCAAGATAGAGAGACATGTCTCAATGATCCAGTCCTTGAAACACTGGCATAATCTCCATCAGTTTCCCATCCAGCAACCGTATCGCTTAAGCGGTCGCCGGTTACTTGAGTACGGCGGGAAGTGCACAACGGCCGGAATCCGACGCGTTCGGTATCTATTTACCAGTGCGATCATTGCGGTCACCGAAACATGCTTGGATGAATTGCACAGGCCATGTGGACTGCTTCCATAATGATGTGGTCATTTCCTGTCCTAGACTCTCAATCTCTTTTTGCTTTATATGCGATAGTACTTGTATACCAATGACTTTAGCAGCCGCTCGAGAGTGAGCAGGCTACTTCCAACTCAATCTCAGCGAAGCCTCTTGGCAAATATGCTCTCGTTCAGAATCTTCCTATCAGCTCTCTTGGGACTGGCGAGCTCAGCGACGGCCGAGCTCACGGTAGCCATCTATGGAGGTGGAGTTGCAAGTGCTACTCTTGCGCAGGCACTCAAGGGATATGATCATATCAACCTTCAATACTATGATCCAGCTCTTAATCTCACGCCCACTTCCTTTCGTCTCCTAGGGCTGAGCCCCAAAGCTTGGACTGCTTTGGACCTCGTCGGAGATGAAGCTAGCGGTGCCATCAATCGTGCGGGCTGGTACCCAGAAGATCCAGCCATTATCATTGTGGTAACGTTTCCGCATCATTTCGGTATCTAAAGTGATTGATTACCAACGGATCATTGTTACAGGGTCAAGGGCCGGATGCTGATACTGTTGTACTCGATTATGACAAACTCCCCAACACCACCCATCATCCTGAGGTTACAGTGGTCGACCCTGCTCCTTTCTTGATGGAAATGCTGAACGGAACGGACTCGGAACGACTTCATCCCAATACGACTTTGCTTAACGTAAAGACTCTTCCCGAGTCATCGGAACATCCGCTTGAGCTATATTTTGATGACGGAACTACCCTTCAAGCAGATGTATTGATTGGCGACGATGGCGCTGTGGGCTTTATGAGGCCCTATGTTCTAGGTGCCGATAATCCCGCGACATATCCAGTGTTTATGAACTTCCTCTCTGCCGTTGGTCATGTGCCTCCCAAGGATGCCCACAAGCTTCTGGGAAGTCCGTTTGGTGACGTGCATGCGGGTCGCCGCTTTGAACGAGTTGGTAGTGGAAGTTGGTTCTTGAATGCATACCTGGACCAGTTCTTTACCTGTCTTGGTTCTTTTTACACGACAGAAAACTACAACTTGTCTCAGTTTACACGCCCAACGTCACGGGATGAACTGCAGTCGAAATTCGGCTCCTTCAAGGGTGGAGATGGTATCGTCGAGGTCAGTACCAGCGTCTTTAATGTTGTCCCTGATTCCGGGGTCAGATAAGGGGAAGTCATTTCAGCATCTGATCGTGGCCATAGGTTCTCAGTACATTCTCCGGTCTGCGTCTGATACCAGAGATTGAGCATCCCAAGGCACCAACATATGTCAAGGGTCTCGTGGCCATGACTGGCAATGCTGCACACACCATGACCAACTTCCAGCAGCTTGGCCCCGGCCAAGAGCTCGAGGACGCCATGGTACTCGGCACCTTATTGCGTGAAGCGCATAGCCACGAGGATCTGTATGCTGCGTTGCAGGCCTATGATGAAACTCGCAGACCCCGATCCCAGAGCGTGGCGGATGCAGGGAAGAAGCTTGGTATGCTATGGATGGGCCTGGTAGAGGGTGTAGGTATTGACCCGGAGAAGTTGAATCAAGCATTTTTAGACTGGAGAAAAGAGAGCGAGTCCTTTGATTTGGAGAAGCACAAAGCTGAGGCTCTCCGGATTATGAGGAAGCAATTGTCATCAAAGGGATCAGGAAGAGGTAAGGGATCTTCGTTGAGCATGGAATGGATGGGCTTGGAGCGAATGTCAATCTCGGGCGCTGCTTGGTGGGTGCGGCAGATGTTAGAGCGCTTCCAGCAAGAACCTTTGGGTTAATGGATTTTTCGGAATGGTGAAAATGTACGGTCGACTCTTCATCGTGGAGGCTATGCATCTGAACTCAAAGGGTGCCGCTCATTTGGTCGAGGTGTTTAACGGTCTCATCAATAATAGGAACTTCAAGTGTCTTTCCAATTGATCGTTTCGAAGATTTTGGTCGAATATCAAAAGCTCCTCACTCAACTGCCCTGCTCAGATGGACTTGCATTAGCGACAGACTTGTCTATGTCCGCACGGTATACTTGTCGTTGGTTCGTATCAACCCCCGAAATCTGCCTCTTCACCAAAGCCATTATATCGCCATAGCATTACTGGAAATGAATGTGAAAGTGAGTCAACCATGGCCTTGAATTCCTTGAGCCTGTAACCGGTAGTCCACCGTACCTCTCGCTTCGTCAATCGGACTTTGGTTGGCCCGACCCATTGATTTTTTCGTCATCTCATTCAAAAAGACTAAAGGTAGTCGGAATATGTTGGAACTTCTTAGGATGACATCTTCATAACACCTTGAGAGTATATTCCGAATATGCTCTTGAAGTATTGAGTTGAAAAGAAGGGAAGAAGATCTGATATGACCTGCTATTGATCTCATTCGACCTATCGTTCAACCTACCGCTCATCTCATCTGACTTGCCATGCAACCCATCCGACCTGTCAATTATCCTATTCGACCTACTAATTCAATCTCATCCAACCTATGATTTATCCCAGCTAACCCATTGGTTTTCTGATCTGACCCATTACATATCTGATCTGACCCATGATTCGTCTGATCCGACCCATCATTCATCTCATCTGCGCTATCAAATTTACTCGGTCAGATCAATTTCTGAACTCAAAGAGATCCGATTTACTAAGTGAGAGATCTGCCAGACTTCGTCCTGGGACTTTGATCTTTCTTAGTGTGGCGATTTGCAAGGCGGTACTTCGATCTTCCTCTGAGCCATGTAAGAATAATCCTTGATTGATCTAAGGTTGCTGCAACTAAATTTTTTTATGCTCACATAAAGACTCAATTAGAATGTCCTCGCCAACGCTACTGAAATTTGCTCTTCAGAATGACCAAAATCACTTGCTTAACATTTTTCTGCCTACTTTGGTAGCTTAAATCCACCAGGGACCTGTTTTTGGAATAATTGGGTCGGATCGTATTTCTTACTCGTCTTCCACATCTGCTCAATTGTCCCTTTGCTCCGACTTCCGATCGGATCCTGCCAGCTATCGGCGTACGTTAGCGCTAAATAATCCCTTTGAACACCCTTGGCTTTGGCCCTGTTGTTTGCGGTTGCAAAAAGATCCTTCACTGCGCTCTGGAATGGGCCATCAGTGTCCGCTTCTGACCCATCTACGGCCATTGCCCAGTGAATGAAAAACATGTTGCCCTGTGTCTGAATCGGACCTAGTGAATCGACGGCGCCGTTTCGTTCCGACATAATCGTTGGTAGTGGTTGATATGCAATAGAGAGCTGGAAGCCGGGGAGAGTAACAAAAGGCTGGACTGTCTCATTTGCAAGCTGAAAGAACTCTTCCATCATTTCGGCCGAATTTCCAAAGCTAATAGTCGCGAAAAGCCAGCGCTTTTTGTATGTAGATAAGGCGGCATATTCAAGAGTGAAGTCTGAATGATTGTCAACGCGAAGCGTATTGTCCGGCCCACCAGGAAAGATGGGCACCCGTTGAATATCAGTGAAAGGCTTGAAGACTTCTGGAAAGGGCTCAGGAGGATCGCTTTTGGTGTATTGCAAGCTATTGCCTACGATCCATGCTCGTGTCATATTGGTAATGACCAACGTATTGATAAAGTGCACGTAGCGATCGTAGGGATGCGAAGCAATCAGGTTCTCTAGAGCCTTGAAATTGGCTTTCCTCGTGCCAAGCGAATGAAACGTTTGGCCGCCCCAGAATTGACCTTGTGGGAATGTTCTTAGAGTAATGGCTGTGACAATGCCGTAGTTGTTAGAGCCGCCTCGCAAAGCTTTCCAAAGGTCCATATGCGAAGTGGCGTTCGCATTCACGATATCGCCGCTTGCTAGCACAACCTGGACGAGTCAGCATGATTAAGCGGCATGAATCGACGGACTGCGCGTTACATACCTCGAAATTCTCGACCATATCGCATGTGAAACCGTAGCGAGGTGAAAAGTAAGAGATGCCACCTAGAAACAGACCAAGTCAGAATTTTGAAGAAATCGCATTGGGTTTTTGCTTAGCAACGACAACTCACATCCAGTAGTTAGTCCTCCAACACCAACACCGCCTACTCTACCTCCAAGTGTCGCGAGGTCAAATGCATCCAGAGTAGCAAAAACTTGATCCCAAGTTTTACTGGGCGACACTGTTATGGTCTCATGGTCCGGGGCCAGCCCAGGTGAGGGCATATTGGCCAAGTCAATAACGACACCCTGTTCGATGGTAGCAGCACCGGCATATGGCGTATGTCTGTGCAATTCAGCAGCTGCTTGGCTTGGCAAGAATGACCGGAAAAGGGACTGGCAAAGAAGCCGTGGCACCTACCCTCCTCCGCGTATGGCAAACTGACATTTATCCTGCCATACATTTGCACCAGAAGAGAGTATCTTTATAGCAGAGGAAACCTCGTTTGCTGATTCCGGTAAGACCACACAGCTTGGATGGATATCGACGTTTTTCAAGCTCCAGTAAGATCCGGTCGACTGCGTATATAATGGAGCATTAGGGAAAACGATGTGATCCCCCAACTGTCTAGCTATTGCTTCACACTTGCATTATTATTAGAGCAGTTGCTTTTGAACCAGCAACGGAAGTGAGCTTACACAAGAACTAGTTGAAGATACAGAATCCCAGGGACTAAGACGTTGGTATGGTCTGTGATTCTCCAGGTAGCTGAGGCTGTCCGGGGTCTGTGGAACTTGATGGCTGTCGTACGGTCCAATCCTGGGCAAGTTCAAGATCCATTGAGGTAGATTGCGAAAGACCACCATTTTTCAAAATGATATAGACCTAAAAAGGTTCAAAAACACGAAGAATGCTAGTATTCGTAGAAGAAGCACACGCTATGGAAGTGCAAAGGCCCTGCTACACAGACGGCTCCATCTCCAAGCATACCTATTGTCACGTTCATTTTGAAACATGACAGAAAGTTGACGATGAAATCTCCTCCATTGGTCGATACCGCAAGGGCCTCATCGGAACTCCGGATTCAATTGCAATCGGAGAACCCCGGTGAGCGCAAGGGGCTTTTCGGTGAGCGATACTTGGAGCTAGGTCGAGACCGGTATTCATCAAGATGGGGCATGAACATCTCGGAAAAATGCCACCCGGTCGACGAGAGTGGTTCTGGAGGTGTCTTGCTTGCGGAACGATGGGATTGGTATGCTATGTTCCTCGATACAGCTTACGTCCTAGGGTCCACTCGATGGTGTTTGCGGAGCAGAACGCTTCGTGATGACCGATTTCCTCCGGCTTTGCGGGGTTTTAGGGGCTCAGTCTGTGCAACACATGTGTCAAAACAGCTCGGTGGCGCTCAGCAAGACTGCATCTCAACTACTGAATGGATTATTTCGAAAGAGGAAAGAGGTTTTGGGGGTGCGCTGCCTCGGTACAGACTGTTGACGTAATAGCGCCGTGATAGCGCGACGAGTGCATTGAACGACACGGTTGAGTGCCTACACGCGCGGATCCTTCCGCCGCTTCGAGCTTTGGTTCGTCTGCTTCTACTCCGTACTGCCTACTAAGGTAGGTATGTTTGATTTCTGTAACGAATCGCGAACCAGCCGTTTTGACTTACCTTCCCCAGAGCTCCAGCCTACTCAATTAGTTTCCCTTAAAACAGAGCCGCCCATATTTCCTTGCAATGCCCGCTCCAAAACATCATTCCCATTGCGACGCCTCTTCCAGCCCAAGCCTCTGCGTCAATAATCAAGAGAATGGGTGACGCCAAGAATACGGAGAACTCTGAAAAATTTGATTCCGACGACAACTTGCAACATGCCGAATCGAACAGGACTGAATATCCAGCAAAGCCAAGTTTCTTCTTGCTTTTTATAGCGTACGCATCGCGTCATAACAGGAAAACGGTCCAGAGAAATTGACAAGATTCCAGGCTATGTCTAGCTGTTCTCTGTCAAGCTCTTGTTGGTCTTTGCCTTCATTGGTGACTCTTCGGTATATCTAGGCAGCCCGATTCTGATTTGTGGCCCCGAATCATAGGATGTTACAATCATTGCGACTGCAATTCCTAGAATAACAGATGAGTTCCACTCTCTTGATGATGTGGGGTGAGTTGGCCTGCTGCTCTGGCGTGTCGATTTGATTGGAAAAGATGATCTTATACCTGATTTAGTTGGTACGGATCTGTCTATCTCGTAAGTATTCGGCCAATCGAAGAAACGCTCTCCAGTGCAACGGTCTCTGATCTCGTCATCTACGGTGAAAGCTTACTACATGTGCCTTTCAACTTTCGTACGGAAAGTTGTACAACCTCTTTCCTATCAAATGGGTATTCTTATTTGCTCTCGGCATTTTCGAGCTTGGTAGTCTGGTTTGTGGTGCAACACCAACTTCGGTTGGTTTGATCCTCGGTAGGGCAGTTGCTGGCATTGGAGCAGGAGGTATCTTTTCAGGGGTTTGTTTGCCCGGCCAATTACGAACATCAATCAGATCGCACTGCTGAGTTCAATGGGTCGACTAGGCAACACTCATCATTGCAAACTCGATTCCATTGAACCAACGACCGATATACAATGGTGCTTTGGCAAGCATGTTCGCCATTGCGAGTGTAGCTGGCCCTCTGTAAGTTAGTCCAGAACTTCAGCGCCACGGCGTAGGAGATGTGTGCTAATGACTCCACTGTTGATAGAATGGGAGGAGCCTTTACGGGTAAGAGCAATCCTCTGCAGCACAAATTGGAGCGTTACGTAGACTAATCTTCGAAACGCGCCGCTCAGAATATGTCACATGGCGCCTTTGCTTTTACATTAATTTAGCTTTCGGATTCGTGGCAGCAGTTGCCGTATTGCTCTTTATGCCCAAACAGGACAAGAGCCAGAATCCTCGATGGTCCCTTTCGATCAAAGAGAAAGTCAAGAGCTTGGATGTGATTGGCCTTTCAGTTCTTCTTCCAACCATTGTCTGCCTCTTACTGGCTCTTCAATGGGGAAATTCCAAGTATCATTGGAGCAACGCAAGAATAATCGTTCTCTTCATTCTATCCGGACTACTCTTTGGCTTATTTATTGCCACTCAACTCCGGCAAAAGGACAAAGCCACTGTACCACTTAGTATTGTGAAGCGGAGGACAATTTGGGCTTGCTCAATCTTCAGTTTTTTCCTCTTTGGATCCTTTCTTGTCATCGCTTTCTACCTCCCCATATGGTTTCAAGCCATTAAAGGAAATACAGCAACGGAAAGTGGTATTCATAACCTCCCAAGTATTGTGGGAACAACTTTTTTGTCCATTGTGGCAGGTGGTCTCGTCTTCGCTTTCGGGTATTACACTTGGGCCTGCCTCGTTGCAAGCGTGCTAAGTGCTGTGGTGAGCCCCTTGAAACTTCGTACCAACTCTTTCTCTTTCGAAGCCGCCGGTGACTTGTACACTAATACGAAGGATCTCACAGGGTGCAGGTTTGCTGTCCACCCTGACAGCAGAGTCAGACTCCGCATATTGGATTGGTTATCAGGTTATATATGGTGCAGGGATTGGCTTTGTGAGTTTGCACATGAGGACCTCAGTCAGGATAAGTTCAGATCAACATTGTGACTGACGCTACACCAGGGCTTACAACAGCCTATCATAGCTGTGCAGACCGCATTGCCGGATTATCAGATCTCCGAAGGGACCGCCATCATCATATTTGTTCAAAACCTTAGTGGAGCTATCTTTCTTTCCGTTGCACAAAACGTCTTTAACAACAAGCTTGTCGCGAACATCATTGCGCAGAAGATTCCCGTCAACCCAGGCAGCCTTCTTTCAACAGGAGCAACCCAAGTAGGGAATCTCGTTGACCCCAAGTTTTTGGACCAACTGAAATTTGCTTATAATGCAGCTATTGACCAGGTATGACGTTCCAAATTTGGTGTGGAATCTGTGAGAGCAGCTGATTAATATGTCTGATTAGACTTTCTATGTTGCGGTTGCTGCAGCGGGTCTAAGCATCGTGGGCAGTGCCTTCATACCGTGGTTAAGCGTCAAGAAAGAGAAGGTGACAGACGCCGCTAGCGAGAACAATAAAGTGGAATCTGCTACCTGAAATTGGGTGAATCATAGCTCCTGGGTAGAGTAAACTACACAAATCGCTTGGTGATAAAGCTGGCACCATGTGCTCCAGCCTGGCATGGCAGAAATGAAGTCATGAGACCTAGAGAGTTTCGTGCTGTAGTGATGAGACACCGATGTGGCATTGGAAGACGGCAGCATGTGTAGTGAGAACACCTTGATTAAATTAGTCTAGCGAGTAGAATTTCTCCAACATGGGCTCGAGTCGTCGAAATGATCTGTTACTAACTGGAGATGGAGAACGCGTGCGGGAATAAGAGTAAAAAAATGGAACGACCAGATCTTTTCCGGAGCTAATTTAGATAAAGCAAAGACGCCATGCTCCGCCGGATATCCATAATGTAGTACACTACAACTCTGACACTGGCAATTCGCTGAACGGCCGTTGATCGAACATCTTCTTCGAACCGGCAAAACTCCTCATGAGGCTCCGAAAAGCACGCTGCCTTAGATCCTTCTCGAACAAGCCAACCTTTTCTGCGCTTAGCGCATCATTTGCCGCACCGGCAACTACTTTGGCGAGCTCTGAAGCGTCTCGGAGAGCGGTGTTGGCGCCAACGCCACCGCACGGCGACATGGCGTGGATGGAATCTCCGATCAACGTCACAGACCCCGAAGGGCTCCATTCCGGTATCTCTGGCGTCGCTGAGACGACTCGCAGGGTGGAGCATTGCTGCACATCCTGGAGTTCAAAGAGCGATCTCAGTGACGGGTCCCACTCCTTTGTCAGTTCCAAGCTTTGACGTGCTGACTCTTCTGCACTTCGCTCCAATGTCGCTAGGTCTGCCGATTTGCCGTAGGTCATGTCGCTAAACATTTCTTTGCGTCCAATGAGGACCCAGTAAATGTAGTCTTCTGGTAGCTGTTTCGTCTGGGCTTTGCTTTTGGCGTCAAAGCGAATGGGCTCGGAGAGGAGCGTCAAAGGGCTGTCTCCAATCAAAATTGACTGTATCAAGGGTGCAGTATCCGCACAGACTGTCATCCATCGCAATCCCTTTTCAGGGTATCGTTGGACAAGAGCGGGGGTAATGTTCGTCTTTCCGTAGATGCAAATAGCTCCGGTGTCAACGAATTTGTGCTCGGGAAGATGCTGTTTGCGTACGATTGAGCGAGATCCATCTGCACCGACGAGGAAACTTCCCCGTACTTCTGAGCCGTCCGAAAAATGTGCCACCAGCGCATCACCTTGCTGTGCACCTTCCGTATATGAGCTCAAGGTTTTGCCGAACATGATTCTGTCCTCAATGCCAGTCATCAGAATGCTTCTGAAGACTGCTCGGTCAACGGTATAGGTTGCTTGCAGCCCCTGTCGACCGGCAAGGCCCCCGCCAGCACGACTTTTGATGCATGCTCCGCTGATTGGATCAAAGTCGGTCTCGCCAACGGCAGAAATAGCGCAAGAAGCTTCGAATACCTTGTAAACTTCTGACGAGAGGCATTCTCTAAGTGCCTCCGCGGCATCAGCTTCAAGTTTCAGACGATAGCCTTGTGGACGGTATGCTTCGGACAGATCTCGCTCAAAGACCAAAGCATCAATGCCAGCCTTTTTGAGCCCCTGAGCAAGGCAAAGCCCACCAATACCAGCACCGATGATCAAGATTGGCAATTTTCTTGTGGGTAGGCTTTGATCAACAACCCCATCGTAGGGAATGCCGTTGACATGTGGAGACGTGCCATTAACATTTGGCTCTTGCTTCAGCAATTCAGTGGCAAGTGATGGGGCGCCATTCGGTAGCTCAGGGGCCTGAACCTCGTTATTGCCATTCACTAAAATGGGAGACGACGGCGAGTGAAATCCATTTGCGGCGATCGTTTCTTCCTGGTGTCCGAGTTGAAGGATTCCCATGTTGCTTCCTAATGGTTGCTCAACATGCAAAAGCTCGAGACCAGCATGTCGGGTGAGGATTTTCCAGTCTTCGAGTTCTCTCTCCTTCGCATTGAAGACTTGCATCATGGTCAAGTCTCTGACACGAAGTTGACGTTCTTCGACTATTGAGACTGTACCAGGTTGTGGAAGAACCGTGTCCATGACGATGATGCACGCACCAGCTTTTGTCATTGCTTTTCGAAGGTGACTGAGGATCTTGGTGGCTTCCTGGTCCGGCCAATCGTGAATGATCATTCGCAAAAGATATATATTGGCGTTGGTGATGGGTTGTGGCTGAAAGAAATCATGGGGCATGAATTTGATACGAGAAGCAACTGCTTCATCCAAGACATTCAGGTTTGAACTGGCATTGGCGATTGTCTCGGGCAAATCCTGAACAATGAACTGGAGATGGTGATATTGCTTTGCTAGAGCAATGCTCGCGTGTCCGCGTGAACCACCTACGTCTACAACAGTAGCACCAGCAGGGAGATTGGCCCAGTCAAATCCATGCACCAGATGTTTGAAACTGACACCTTCAGTAGATGCAACATTTCGCATATACCCTGAAAACATTGTGTTCATCTCTGTATTCTGCCGCAGATGATCAAAAAATGGCTGCTGATGGTTCATGGCCAAATTGAACGCAGTCTCATTTTTGGCATCAGTTTTGCCCCAGCGTTTTGTTGCTTCAGGAAATTGGTACGCCGTTGGGACCGAGTAATTGGTCATCCATCGAGCCCAGTTCATGAAGCTTTGATCTTCTACCAGCAGAGCTGAACTTGCGCTATGAGCTATCAAACCCGGCTGAGGCTCAGAAAGGAAGCCATGAATGATGGCCATTCGAGCAACACCCTTGAGTTGAGCCTCCGGGACATTCGTTAAGGCGGCCAAATCCGAATACGCGATACTTCCAGAGACGGGAATGTGATCGAGTACGCTTAGGTTAACGAGCCACCGAAGGCACACCAGATTCTGATGCTGCGTTGAACATAAAATTTAGCAAAGGAGATGATAGTAGAGTTTTGCACGTAGACAAGATAGCCAAGGAGCGAGACATACGTTGGCAGCTAATTGTCCTAGGTAATCTGTTGGATCAGTTGCAAGTTGTAAAAGTTGCGTGGCTGCTTCAGCCAGTCTTTTTTGCGGTCCGCGAAGGGCTGTTGTAGGGCCATTTGAGCATTGCATTGGAGAATCAGCTCGAGAGGTAGCAGCATCTTGATCGTTGAAATCATTCAAGACGCCTAGTAATTCATCACTGGCCAAAGCTGCTTCGTGAAGGGCATTTTGAAGTGCAATTTTGGAGATCATGTTCACGGCAACGCAAGCGTGAGCAAAATCCCTGATCTGAGAGAAATTTGACTGAGGATGAGTGTAAGGACTTGGCCGAGTCTTTGCATATACTACTGGACACCAACCTCCATTGCAGAATCGAGCTACAAAAGGCGAGCCAGTGTCAAAACAAGATGTTCTCGGTAAAGGCACAAGTTTGTGTACTGCTCTGCATGTCGGTTATTTCAAACGATCCCCGAGCATTGATTCGCCCCGCGACAAGAGACCGATGGACATTGTCCGATGGGCTTTGGCGGTCTTCGGCCTCCCTATCCGTTCGGCACTTGGTTGAAATTCCATGCAAATAAGCTAATCCTCGGTGCGCCTACCTATACGTGAAGCTGATGACTGAAAACCCCTGATGCCGGGGTCCGATTAGAAAGTGCGCGTGGAGTAAAGGACTTGGGTATCTTTAGAACCAACCATACCTTGATACTCTAAATGTATTAGCTTTACCGACGGATATGAATGCCGAGTTGCTCCTCCTACTGTGGTGATTAGCTATGGTAGGATAGCTCAGCCGAAAATCATGGTCATGGCTCATGGAATTGCCAGTGTGATGGATAAGATGGACACGTCGAATCGTGGTGCCCCGAATAAATAATACACTGATCCGAAGGAGAGGGGCCACAGCAATGGATGTCCTCTTTTCTGGCCAATTTATGCCGTAGAGCTTCATCAAACATACTTTCCTTCAGGACTTTTTTTTTTTTTGGTGTGCTACCTACCTTTGTGCACAGCCTCCATCATGACGCCCTCGATGCGGGTGTATGTGTTTGGTGACCAGACATATGACATTGGCGATCTCTTGTCTAGACTTCTTCACACATATGACGACCCTATATTGTTGGATTTCTTTGAGAGGAGCTGCCGGGCTTTGAAGCGCGAGGTCACTCGATTGGGTCGGGATAAGCAAGGGGACTGCCCCCGATTCTCGAAGCTGGTGAATCTGCTACCTCTGTGGCAAGCAAGAACACTGAACCCAGCCTTGAGTCAGGCATTGTCTTGTGTCTGCCAGATAGGGGCCTTTATCCAGTATGAATATCCCGGCCTCCTACAATAGAAGGATTGATGGCTTACGCTTTGCGCAGCGAACATGGTTCCTCAGGTAGAACATTTCCAACGCCACGCGATACCTGCTTGACTGGACGATGTACCGGATCGGTCTCGGCCGCAGCCGTTAGCCATTCATCCAGTGCATCAGACCTGCTGTCGCTCGGGGTGCATGCGGTGGTGGTGGCCTTCAGGGTAGGGGCTTGTGCGTGGGATGTCGGCAGCAGAATTCATTCCAGTCGAGATTCGTCCAGTCGATACCGGTTATGGACTGCAGCTATTTCGGGTTTGAGCGAGAAGGAGCTCGGCTCGGCTCTTGAGCAGTTTGCAAGTGAACGGGTGCGTATTTGGCAGTGGAAACGGGGAAATGTCGGGGGTTTTGCTAATGACACCACGTGAGCAGGCGCTTCCCACAATTGCAACTCCCTACATTAGCGCCCGCATTGCGTCGATACAAAACAGCGTGTCGGCTCCGCCAGACATACTGGAAGCCTTGCTTTCCGAATCATTTCTTGCCAATCGTAACATCATACGGTTATGCATTACAGCGCCCTATCATGCTAGACATCTCTACTGCGATGCTGATGTTGACACCATCTTGTCAGACTTGGGGGATACCGGCCCTCGACTTCTCTCATCAGCCAACACCATTCCCATCATATCGAGCACCACTGGAAAAGTAGTAACACCGACCTCTTACCTAGAGACGCTTCGCACAGCCGTCAGGGATTGTCTGCAAAATGCCATCAGATGGGATCTCACTGCTGGAGGCGTCTCTGGTCACATCCAGTCGCTAGGAACGGATAGTAGCTTTGCCATCCACCCAATTGCCACTACGTCTGATGGCCTTGGGCTCTCCATTCAAAAATCGCTTGGTCAGCCGTCCAGGTTGGCAACATCGCCGTCTCCAGAAGTGCCAATCTTGAGTTCGCGTGACTCATATGGCTCTCCAGCAGGCAAGTCCAAAATTGCCATCATTGGCATCTCCGGACGATTCCCACATGCCTCTAGCATGGATGCTCTGTGGGATGTTCTGGTCCGTGGCGTGGATACACACGAGTTGGTACCCCCCTCTCGTTGGAATGCTCGGAGTCATGTAGGCGATATTACCACAACGTCCCTGCCCAAAAATGTGAGCGGGACTGGATTTGGGTGTTGGTTACACGATGCCGCAAATTTTGATGCTCGGTTTTTCAATATGTCACCCCGCGAAGCGCCCCAGGTCGATCCTGCGCAGCGAATCGCCCTGTTGACCGCTGCAGAGGCCCTCGAACAAGCTGGTATTGTTCCAGATCGCACACAATCCACCCGTAAAGATCGCGTGGGCGTCTACTTTGGATCGACGAGTAATGACTGGATGGAGACAAATTCCGCTCAGGACATTGATACTTACTTCATTCCTGGTGGTAACCGCGCATTTATACCTGGAAGAATCAACTATCATTTCAAGTTTTCCGGTCCAAGCTACACAATTGACACGGCCTGTAGTTCTAGTCTTGCTGCGATTCACTTGGCATGCAATGCACTTTGGAGAGGTGAAGTCGATACCGCCATAGTAGGGGGTACGAATGTGCTCACCAACCCTGATATGACTGCTGGTCTTGACCGTGGCCACTTTCTCTCAAAGACAGGCAATTGCAAAACGTTTGATGATTCAGCTGATGGTTACTGCCGTGGAGAGGCAGTAGGGACTGCCATCTTGAAGCGCCTTGATGATGCCATTGCAGACAAGGACCCTGTTCAAGCGTGTATTTTGGCCATTGCGACCAATCATTCAGCCGAGGCTGACTCTATAACTCGTCCTCATGTCGGCGCACAGCAAGCCTTGTTCGAAAATGTCTTGGCTGAAGCCGGTGTCCATGCAAATAATATCAGCTATTGCGAGATGCATGGGACTGGTACCCAGGCCGGGGATGCGGGAGAGACGGCATCGGTGTTAGAAACTCTTGCTCCCAGCAGTCCCTCTCCAGCCGTGAGGAAGCCAAATCAACCTCTCCATATTGGTGCCGCCAAGTCGAACGTTGGCCATGGTGAAGCTGCAGCCGGCATCACGAGTCTTGCCAAGGTCCTTTTGATGCTTAAGAACTCGACCATTCCGCCACATTGCGGTATCAAGACCAAAATCAATCACAAGCTTCCAGACCTTGAGCCCAGGAACACATTTATTGCTAAACGCCCCCTTGCGTGGCAACGACCCCCAAAGGCCGTTAGACAGGTATTACTTAACAATTTTTCTGCTGCCGGTGGAAACACGGCTCTTGTCCTTGAGGATGCTCCAGAGATACTAAGGTCAGATCATCCAGACCCTCGAAAGCACCATGTGGTTGCCGTCTCCGCCAAGACGCCTGTGTCCCTAGAGAATAACCTGAAGAATCTCATCTCGTGGATCGACGGACAGAAAGACAACAGCAATCTGTCTCTTTCCCGACTTTCCTATACGACTACCGCTCGTCGCATGCACCATCCTCACCGGGTCATGGTTGCAGGGACTGACCTACGAGCTATCCAACATAAACTCGTCGAATCTTCAGAGCAAAAGGCAGGCAGTTCCCGTCCGATCGGTCAACCGGCCTGCATTTTTGCTTTTACAGGTCAAGGAGCCCATTTTGTCGGCATGGGCGCTGATTTGTACTTCCGGCTCGCCAGCTTCCGTGCTGATATTAATCGTTATGATCAAATCTGTCTCAGCTCGGATCTTCCCTCCATTCGCCAGTTGTTTGATGGCACGGCTGACGCGTACGACAAAGCGTCACCAACAATGCTTCAGCTAGCATCGGTGTGCCTTCAAATGGCTCTCTTCCGAATGTGGACGGCCTTTGGCCTCGCACCAAAAGCTGTGGTAGGTCATAGCCTTGGGGAATATGCTGCTCTATATGCTGCAGGCGTGCTTTCTCAAGCCGATGTCATAAGCCTCGTGGGGCGCAGAGCTCAGCTTTTGGAAAGCCATTGCCAGCAAGGTAGCCATGCCATGCTTGCAATCCGGTCCAGCGCTGGAGGCCTGGAAAGTATCTTAGGACCGCCGGGAGAGGATTATGAGATATCTTGCTTCAACGGTAATCAAAGCACGGTCCTTGGCGGCACAAGAGCTCAGATGGACAAAGTCCGTCCATCGCTAACCACTCGAGGCCTATCACACACTTTTCTTGAAGTACCTTTTGCTTATCACACATCTCAAGTTGACCCCGTCCTGACAGCCCTGGACACTCTGGCACGAAGTATTAGATTTGCCGAACCGACCATCCCCATTATTTCTCCCACATGCGGAAAAATCATCTATCAAAGCAAGGACTTTGGATCTGATTTTGTGGTGAGACACTGCAGAGCCAGTGTCAATATGGTGGAAGCGCTGAAACTTGCCAAAGAAGCGGGTCTTATTCAAGAAAAGATGATAGGCGTCGAAATTGGCCCAGCTCCGGTAGTGGTCAAGATGGTCAAGGAAGTTGCTGGTACATCTTTCCAAATGTTTCCTTCTATTCAAAAAGGAGAGGACACCTGGAAGCTTCTCACGCAAACTCTTGCCAAGTTTTACATCAATGGGGCGGATATTGATTGGACAGCGTACCACGAGGATTTCGAATCATGTCAGCAGTGTCTGGACTTGCCAGCGTATAGTTGGGACCTGAAAGAATACTGGATTCAATATGTACACGACTGGTCTCTCCGCAAAGGCGACCCTCCCCTTCGCGCGTCTCCTGCGAAACTTGAGAGCACTTGTATACATAAGGTTACCCAAGACGATTTCGGCGGCAAGAGTGGGGAGCTCATTGTGGAAGCTGATCTAAGTCGTCCGGATCTTCATCCCATGGTTCAGGGCCACAAAGTTTATGGCGTGCCACTTTGCACCCCTGTGAGTTGACCAACTATTTATTTCAAGCTATCGCTTTGGCTGATACGTTTCTTGCAGTCTGTCTATGCTGATATTGCTTTGACAATCGGGCAATATGCCAAGGAAATCTTGGAACCACAGAGCACATCACTGGCTGTTGAAGTGGCCGACATGGCTATTCAAAGTGCTTTAGTAGCCAACTCAGACGGCAGCCCACAGATTTTGCGTACCGTGGCTCGACTCGATCCGAAGGAAAGAGTAGTTTTTTGCACCTTTTCCAGTGTGAATGTGAGTTTGAGATTCAGTAGTCTGGTTGTGCGTACTAATGCAGTGGCATTTAGAGCAATGGAAAGGTCACAGAGCAGCACTCCAACTGTCTGCTTCGTATATTCGATGTCGAAAGCGCCCGCGGAGTCCTTACAGCATCAGCTCCTCAAATTCAATCCCGCATTACCTCGCTCAAGAGCCAAACCGGCAGTCTTGGTAGGACGTATAGATTTAGCAAGGCAATGATCTACAAGATGGTTGGGCAACTTGCCGATTTTGACCCCAACTACCGTGGTCTTGTGGAAATTACCTTGGACAATGATGCCCTCGAAGCTACTGGTACCGTCAATTTTGCGAACGTGCTCAACGACGGAACATTCCATACAAATCCGGCCTATATCGATGCGCTTTCCCAACTTGGCGGATTTGTCATGAATGGCAATGAAGAAGTCGACCTTGACAGAGAGTTATTTGTCAACCATGGGTGGAAATCACTCCGACTGTTCGAAGCTGTTGATTCGTCTAAGACATATACTACTCATGTCCGAATGCAGGAAGGCGAGGACAAACTCTGGACTGGCGACATTACCATCTTTGATGAAGACAGAGTTGTTGGTACTTTCGGAGAAGTTGCGGTAAGTATCTCCAACCTCTAATCAACGACATAGTGGCTGAAGTGGACCGCAGCTCCAAGGAGTACCAAAACGACTTATGCAATACATTGTCAATGCAGCGAACAAACGCATCGCTTCTCCAGCGTCAGGCAAAACCAGTGCCAAAGTCGCAGCTCCAGGGATTTCCTCCGGTTCCGAAGGCCGTGCAGTTGTAAAAACGAAGACGACTCAAAAATCGACAGTAGCTCAGCAACCCGTGGAGTCTTCGGCAGTCAACACGGCTATGCAGATTATTTCTCAAGAAAGTGGGATTGCAACGAACGAGTTAACAGACGAGTCTCGATTTGATGACATTGGCGTCGACTCCTTGTTGTCCTTGATGGTCAGCAGTAGAATTCGAGACGAGCTAGGCCTTGATTTCGAATCGTCCATCTTCCTCCAACTTTCGACTATCGGTAGCTTCAAGACGTTCTTGCGGGGTCTCAGTGGCCAGGCGGAGGAGTCCACGACTGTTACTGAGACAGTCACAGAAGAGGTGATACCTATCAACACCAATACCCTTAACGTCGAGGCGAATGAGAATCAAACAATCTGGAAGGACGCACTTGCAATTATCGCCGAGGAGAGTCAGATTGACCCTGCGGATCTCACCGATAACATCTGTTTTTCAGATATTGGTATTGATTCGCTTCTGTCACTGGTCATCTGCAGCCGCATGCGCGACGAACTTGACCTTGATATTTCGGACAAATCGCTGTTTTTGGAATTTACGACGATCAGGGGTTTGAAAAATTACATCACCGGCAGCTCTTCGACTAGTGACGCTGAGGCCAAGTCTTCTGAATCGGACTTGTCAGCAAATACTCCTTCAAGCTCACCCTCACATCTGAGCATTAAAGACTTGACAGGCACACCAGACACGGAAGATCTGGACCTCGCGGTAGATAGTCCTATGATGGGCAACGATGAGTTCCTGACTCCCGTAAAGCCAGCCTGGTCAATTACGTTACAGGGAAGCTCCAAGCGAGCGACAGAGCGGCTGTTCCTGTTCCCAGACGGTTGTGGCGCCGCTACGTCTTATATAAATCTCCCAAGGATATCGCCATCAACTGCTGTCATTGGCTTTAATTCTCCATTTATGAAGTGAGTCCTAAACGGAGATTTTTGATGATCCATAACTAACGGATCGGTCTCGCCCCAGGAATCCCCATGAAATGAACAATCGACGGCTTCCAGATGTGCTCACGGCATATCTTGAGACTCTGCGCAAACATCAACCCCACGGACCCTACCATCTCGCAGGATGGTCGGCCGGCGGTATTTTGGCGTATGCCGCAGCACAGGAACTCATGATTGCTGGTGAGGATATCGCCACTCTAATCTTGATCGATTCTCCCGCTCCCACCGACGGGCTTGACAGATTGCCCAAACGATTCTTTGACCACTGTTCCAAGGTTGGTATCTTTGGATCCGAACTCAGTGCCAATTCGAGTCAGAGTGGATCATCGTCGGAGCCCTCGAAGATGCCAGACTGGCTCATGCCTCACTTTGAAGCAACAATCGAGCTTTTGCATGACTACTATGCTCCGCCAATGCCGTCGAAGAGTAGCAGCCCGCGAAAGGTGAGTATTGTCTGGGCAGGCGCGTGTGCTTTTGACGGTGGAAAGTACGCACCATTACCGCCGGCAACCATGGAAGGCGAAGACACCAAAGGAATGAAGTTTCTTACGGAGAAAAGGACAGACCTGGGACCTGGAAAGTGGGCTGAGTTATTTCCTGGACGCCCAGTCAGCGTGAATGTGATCGAGGGTGAACATCATTTCAGTATGATGAGAGACCGGGGTGGAGAACAGCTGGGAGACTTGATTAGAAAGGCAATCGGCGTTGTGTCAGTATAAGTCGGTTTTTATGTCATTTCATTTAGACTCGTAATTGATGGAAATTCTTTGTATCCGTGGCTTGACAGACACAGATGAACTGCCTTTCTTGCCATGCTCACCCGAGCTATAAATGTCTCCATACATTCTGTCAAGTTCCTGTCGACCTGTGCCGTCATACAAGGTTCGAGTTTCTTTCCACATTTTATCTCCGTGCTACACCACCTCAGTCCATGTATGCGACTCTGATGTCAAGCACCCGGAAGTATATCCTCGCATATTCCAGGACCGTGTTCTTCAATTAGCTCACCAATACACTTCATGACTGTCAAACGCAAAGCGAATCAACAACTTTATGCAGGACGATTATGCCCGCATAATGAACCAGTGAGATTAGAAAACACCTTCCCTACCACTATTACTTAGCGCATTTAGTCCTACGTCATGGCTTTCCCAAAGGACGGCGCATTCGCTTATGCCGGTGAAATACTCAAAGATTCACATACGGCGCCGCCATTACGGGCGTTTTACCACTAGAGTCTACAAGTTCACTATTTGCTACACTTCGTTATTTAATATATGCAGAACACGTTACAAGGGCAACGCCTACTACAAACAGCTTTGGAATTTTTAAAATGTCGAGTATGTCTTTTTTAATAAACTATTTCGTAGCTCATTCCTTGAGTACATTTTATATGTGCACCTCACGCGAGAAAGCGCTGCGTGCAAAGGATGGCAAAAGATTCATGAGAGTTCCCGTATTCGTCAAGCCTGGATCCGTAATTTCTCTGTCCCGTAACATGTGGTCCCTTTCACGATAAGATTGCACAACAAAGTCTCAATAACGTGGCGTTGACCCGCATTTAGTTCGCTTATCTCGACGCTAGCAACCTGATGTTGATTATCGCCATGGCCTTAAAGGCGGCCAATCAACAACTACGATAAGCTCTCCAGCTATCAATGGAACCTTTGTTGGTGAGGCTCGCACTTGTTGCCATGACTTGCTGGCTTCCATGGGTCCAGATCCCCACATTAGCGCCTATCTGGATGTCTTCGATCCTTTGAAGCCTCAGCTCAAACACCACACAACTGATAAAACTAGGCCAATGCTGACGATAAGAACATTGCAAGGCACAACCAATCATGTGTTCTTCAGCTTCTCGGGTGAACGAATGGATCCTTCACTTGTCGCGTAAGTCGATATTGTAATCGAATAATAATGCATCTCTTTTCCCGCGAGGCTTAACACTCCACCATCCAGCCCACGGAGCTTTCTTTTTCCCAGATATGAATGGGGCGAATTATTTAAATTTTCGTGCATATCTCATTATGGCTGACATTTTCCGATCTGCCTTGCCTCTACGTCTGATATCAGAGAAAATTCACTCAGGGATAAAGGCTAGTGTCTGTATACCCTCTCGAAGACCTATCTGCGCGACTTGAGCATGTCCACAACAGCTCCGGACTGGCTTGATACCGGTGACAATGCTTGGCAACTCACAGCTGCGAGTTTTGTCGCGCTTCAAAGTGTGCCAGGACTCGTCGTTCTCTATGCTGGATGGGTAAAGCATAAGTGGGCTATCAATTCCGCCTTCATGGCCTTTTATGCTTTCGGTGCGGTCTTGATTTGCTGGGTCGTATGGGCGTACAAGGAAGCGTTTGGCAAGCAAATGCTGCCATTCGTTGGTATGTTCTTGCACCGCCGTCTCGAAGACATGTAATGACTTGATCAAAGGCGTACCAGGCCCAGCCGTTACAATGGTTTATGAGCTAAAGCAGTCTGTTCTTCCTGCAGCTGGACTTACTCAAAACTTCCCTCAATCTACAATGGTCTATTTTCAGTTCGTCTTTGCTGCCATCACGCTCATTCTGATTGCCGGATCATATCTGTGTCGCATGAATTTCTTTGCATGGATGCTCTTCGTGCCCCTCTGGCTCACATTCTCATATGCCATCGGAGCATTTAGTATATGGGGCGGCGGAGTAAGTCGCTGCACCATGTCATGGCACTACGAATGGTGCATGGTAGGCTGACACTTTCTGTTTAGTTTCTCTACAAACTTGGTGTAATAGACTACTCCGGCGGGTTTGTGAATCTGCAGCTCGTCTCATCCCTAAGCTGCTGACATTCTGCAGCTATGTCATCCATCTATCTTCTGGCACGGCTGGATTCGTGGGTGCGTGGTGGATTGGCCCTCGTATTGAGGAAGACTTGGACGACAGTACTCCAAATAACATTACCTTGATGCTGGTCGGGGCTGGAATTCTCTGGGTGGGCTGGAATGGGTTTAACGGCGGTGATCCTTATGCTGCAAGTCCCGATGCCGGAGCAGCCGTCCTGAATACCAATGTCTGTACCGCAATGAGCTCCATTGTTTGGGTGTTGATGGATATATGGTATTTTCAACGCCCCTCGGTTATTGGCGCCATCCAGGGCATGATCACTGGCCTTGTTGCCATTACACCGGCTGCTGGCGTCGTGGCTGGCTGGGGGGCGGTTGTACTTGGCTTGGGATCCGGAGTAATTCCTTGGGTAGGTGGAGATTGCGAGGCCTGTCTGATCTCAAAGCGGTACTAACTCGTTCGACAAGGTCTCGATGAACCTGGGGAAAAGGTATCTCTCCCTCTTCCAGCACGTCGACGATACGCTTGATGTCTTCCACACTCACTTTGTTGGAGCCCTCGTTGGTGGCATTGGTACTGGGCTCTTTGCAACGGTGGAGGGTTGTGCGGCATTTGGGCTTACGAACCCTGGTGGAGCCATTGTAAGTCTAGGGAGGTTTCCGGCCCTGCAGCCACTGAACTCACCATCTTAAGGACGGAAATGGCCGCCAAGTCTGGGTTCAAATCGTTTCGGCACTGTTCGTCATTGGCTGGAATATTGTTTGGACATCTCTGATCATGCTGTTCATCAAATACGTCTTGCGAGTTCCCCTGCGCATGTCCGACGCTGCTTGTAAGATTGGAGACTATGCTGTCCATCGTGAGGAATCGTATACGTTCGCGTATTACAACCGATCCTTGTTGCGTGACGAAAGTCGGCGTGGGTCAACGAACAACGATCTAGAGACAGGCGTTCATGGGATCATCATGGGAAGGGCGGCTCCCGAGTCGCCAAATCATGTAGGAGCGCCAGGAGCATCGGACGACAAGGGCATTGAGCCTGTCAAGCATGGTTCAAGTTCCAACAATAATGGACTCGAGAAGAGGGATTAGGAAGGTGTTTGGCCTTTTTTCCCCATAGATGACTGGTGGATGCGTCGCACGATTTCTGTTTCAGGAGGGCATTGCTAGGCTGTCATTGAACATGAGTTTCTCTCGCATAAACTTCAAGTACGATCCTCGAATCATTGTGGATTGAAGAACCAGGTGCGCATTGTCAAGAGTCGGAGGATGGCGCACCGATAAACCCGATTTTCAGGGCCGTTATTTGTAAACAATTTGCATTCCATCTGTATTCCACGCAATGCACTCCTATAAATATCGCTGCCTTGACTTTGCTTTGTAATCCTCGGGTCATTTCGAGTTCCATAGCCAGAGAATGTGTTCCAATCTGGTAATTATTCAACACGCATCGTCGGCTGCGAATCAAAATCCGTTGTCCGTGCTGACTGCAAGGTACCACACGGAATGGGGTACTTAAAGTTGAGACCGATCCATAGAGGAAGGGCTGATTCAGTCTTCAGACCTGCAAAATGGCTCTTCAATACAAGAACATTATTATCGTTGGCGCGGCCGGTAGCCTTGGATCTGCCCTTCTATCCGCTTTTGAGGCTGATTCGCACTTCCACGTATCTGTTTTGAGTCGTTATTCATCTCAATCAACATTTCCTGCCCATATCAAAGTACACAAAGTTGCTGATAATTACCCCGAGACCGATCTGGTTGCCGCATTCTCAGGCCAAGATGCGATTATCTCTGCCATTGCGATCCAAAGTACGAGTCAGCAAAAAGGTTTCATCGACGCAGCCCTTAAAGCTGGCGTAAAACGCTTTGTTCCTGCGGAATTTGGTAGTGACCCTTTCAATGAGAAGGGTAAAGCGTTGCTAGGGACCCTCATAAATCCCAAAGCTGCAATTCTTGGATATCTCAAGACGAAGGAGGACGCTGGTTTGAGTTGGACAGGGTTCGCGACTGGTCCATTCTTCGAGCTGTTAGTCTCCTTGCTGCTTGGTTTAGGCTGCATCAAATGTACTTCCGAACTAAATAGACAGCACCATTCTCTCTGGCAAATTCATATTGCAACCTACACAATTGCATCGTTCGTTCGCAAGAGTTCGAGCTGACCAATCATCTAGGGCTGTGAAACGAGGTTTCATGGGCTTTGATATTGCGGCTCGAAAAGCCACCGTGTATAATGACGGCAACGGCCAATGGTCTACCACGAAGATGTCAACAATCGGTCTTGCCGTCAAAAACGCCATGCTGATGCCCGACCAAACAGCCAACAAATTTTTGTTCATTTCCTCCACGACAGCCTCGTCAAATCAGGTCATTACATCGCTGGAGAGGGCAACAGGAGAGAAGTTTGAGGTAACCCATGTCGACGCGGAAGAGCAAAAGAGGATTGGCACCGATAAACTGTCGAAAGGTGATTTTAGCGGTGCCCTGATGTTGATCAACTATCTAAATACCATCGAAGGATATGGAGGAAATTTTGCCTCCTATCGAGAGACTGCGAACGTTCTGCTTTCGCTGCCTGTGGACGATTTGGATTCTATGGTTGTGGAGTCCTGTCGCGATTAGATAGTCCAAAGAGTCCAGTTTAAGCTTGCTGTTTCTCTGTCAGAATAATTGCCGCCAAAAGGCGTTTGCTGAGCTGTCTACTGAGCTGTTTGTGTAGGTGTTTACCTCCAGCAGGCCGTTGAATTCCAAGAGAACATGCATCTCAGAAAGTGCCACACAAAAACTTACACACAGAATTCTGCCCCAAAATGCATGCGTAAAAGCAACTAATTACCTCGTTTTACAACAACCACGCAAGCCAAACTCTAAAGAACTATCAAATTTCTGGTTGCTAAAGACATAGAATATTTTCAAAGGGACATCTTTTCGTCGACTGGGTGTAAAAAGGGGGGCTGGGCAATGCAGCAGTATTTTATGACAAGTTTTCGTGTCACCCGCATCTGAACCCAACCAAACTTATTAGCGAACAGTAGCCCCTGTTCACGCGCTAATTTCACAGCTCATTGCAATTCTTGTCTCTTAAAAAATTGAAGCTGTCCAATTCGCTACCTAGTTCTCCGTCTTCAACATCTTGAAGAGTTGCCCCCTCTTGGTTTCCAAGATGTCCGGAGATCACACTAATTTAGCTTCTGGTTAGTCCATTTCCGTGCCAACTATCTCCAGAGTTGTAGCATTATTGTCGTGAATGGATACAATACAGCAAAAGTTCTTATTAGCAAGAAGAATCATGGATAAAGTGCCCATGCATCGTTCAGCTCAGTGTAGGGCGGAATAGGTAACTACTATTACCAATTTCTGGGGCAAATAGCAGTGAGCTGGTTCCTTCAGTAGATGTATTGGACTGATGGAAGAGACAGAATGTTTGAACTAATCTGATTACGGCCTAGACCCGGATGAAAGCTGCAGTCTTCATGTGTTGAGCTGGGCCTCGACTATGGTGGGGAAAATGGTTCATCCTGAGCATCTAGGGAGAATATTACGCGATTTGAAGTTCGAACAGGGTTCTGCATGTACTTGAAGTCTTCGTAACAGCGCGTCCGAATTCGGTATAAGTTAGCACAGCTTCAAACATCAAACCCTTTTGCCGAGCCGAGCTTGCGCCTCTGACGCAATGGCTCGACCCTTGCGCAGTTCAACCACATTGGCAGAACGTACCTAGATCTGTACACAACTCTTTGCCGGCCCTTGTCTAATCCGCCACTGTCTTTAATGCGCTGCGTGGCAAAATCCCAGATTGCAAGTAGAATCGGTTCCGATGTCGGCGGCAAAGTTGATGACTCAGGCTGTCATACCGTACCCTACCTGATGCAACTGAGCAACGCTCCGAAACAGCTAAGTTCTCCATAATCTCATCAAGGTAATCATATGTTTGTTTAACTTATGAGCGAGCTCGCTCTGTATCGTTTAGACCGTTCCTCAAATGCCAGAGATCACGATTAGATCCAGTAGTCACTTACCAGAATAAGCGATCACATTAATAGCAGAATGGCAAGCGAGCAAGCAATCTATTCACATGGCCACCACGAATCCGTAGTGAAGTCACACGCCCGACGGACGGCACAGAACTCTGCGGCCTTTCTAATTCCCCACATCCAATCAACAGACTCGATCCTGGATGTCGGCTGCGGACCCGGAACCATCACCGTCGACTTCGCAAAGATAGCCTCGCAAGGGAAGGTTATTGGTCTGGACACCTCCAGCGACGTGATAGAACAAGCAAAGCAACTGGCCACGTCGAGAGAGCTCCAAAATATCGCCTTCCAAGCAACAGACGCTAACACGCTTCCCTTCCCCGACGCCTCCTTCGACATCGTGTTCTGCCACCAAGTACTCCAGCACGTCAAACAGCCCGTCGCTATCCTAAAAGAAATGAAACGCGTCACTAAGCCCGGCGGGATCGTCGCAGCCCGGGAAGCAGACTACAAGGCCTTCGCGTGGTACCCTGAAACCGAAGGTTTAGACAAATGGGGTGATCTATACCAAAAAGTCGCTCTGACGAATGGCGGGCAACCGAATGCTGGTCGGCATATGCATGTTTGGGCGAAGCAGACTGGGTTTAAACTGGAGGACCTTACGTTGAGCTGGAGTGCGTGGACGTACTATGGGGATGAAGCGGCATGGTGGGGGAACTCGTGGGCGGAGCGCACGATTAATTCGGACTTCGCGAAGACGGCAATGTCTGCGGGTTTGGCTACACAAGCCGATTTGCGGGAGATTCATGAGGTTTATAAGGAGTGGGCGAAACACGAAGATGCTTTCTTTAGTATTCCGAGTGGGGAGATGTTGTGTCGCGTTCCTGGAAGTCAACCTTGAATGGCACGTCGTAAGGTTATGTTTATCGCTTTTTGATTTGGAGATGGAATACACCAATTTTACGACATCGTCTCTATACTATTTTCTATCTTTGAAACCCTTACCTTTCGAGTTCACTACGACCCTCTCCTACCTCTTCCAATGTCCGGGATGAAAGCATTTCATGCACTTGGGCTCCAATCGCTAGTCAAGCCTTTATTGACCAAGGAATACCAAGAATGGATCTCCTCTTGCCACGAAACGTGATAGAAAAGGGTACATCGCAGAGTTTACCTTCACATCTCTCGTCTTCGGCGCAGTACCATAGTCAGGAGAACTCTGATAGCGATGATGAGCTGAGATCTTCCAGCATCAATCATTAAATTCACAGATTACGAAACTCCTCACTTTTTCCCAGTAAAAAATGTCTCACGGGTCAAAGCTTGGTATTCAATCACTCGTGTGTTTCATTTGTCAAGACACGCAAGTGTTCTGGGTTATCCGCTCTACGTCACATCCACTCCTTACTCATCACCATGTTTCTCCGTATCCTCTCTCTTCACTTTATCCTTCACGTTTAGAGAAGTTGCTGCTCATCCAGGAGGATGAGTCACCAAACCTTAGTATCTAAGCTCGACCGTAGCTTTCTACCTATTCCTTCCTTTTCCACCACACACAACTTCGAGCTTAAGCCCACACTGTGGCTCTTGGCCAAGGACTACATCTCAGAGCAAGCTAGATCATCCCATATACTTATGGCAAACTCGAGTACTTAAATTGATCCTAAAGAAGTCGCTTTCAAGTTCTATTACAAACGACGTCAAGGATACCAGTGGAGATTCCAGCACCCTTGAGGAGGACGAGGAGCTGGATTATCAATTTCCGAAACCCACTCATCGTAAGAGACGTATTCTCCGCTCAGGGCGAACTTAAGACTCTGATTCTCCTTTGAATGGCGTCGAGGTTCGCCGCCAGAAGATGAAACCCTACGAGTCACTCGTCTACAGCCAAGCTAGCCAGGATCCTACCTACCTTCGACATTTATTAACTTGGAGATAACGCGACCGCCAAGGTACGTCATACCTCCGGCATCCACTCCACCTCAAGTGCACATACTGGTATGAGGGTAGTTCTGTGAGCTGTATAAGTGCTTCATGCACAAAATAGCTCTCACATCCCGAAGACCTTTCACATGCCAATCTGTAAGCTTCGTATCCCTCGTCACTCGATCGACTGGATTTGAAGTTGATGCTCGACAGGCCACGATCCCTGACGGAACCTATCAAGAACAACAAGTTTTAAGCATGAAGCCTGCACCTTCGTCCCCATTCTTGAAGCTGCCGGTGGAAACCCGCCTCGCTATCTATGGCCAAGTTCTTGGACACGAAAAGCGAGTTTCAATTCAGAGCTCATACCACGGAGGCTATTCAGACAACTTCTATAGGAAATGTCACCTTGCGACCTTGAGCGTCAACAAGCAGATTCGAGCTGAAGCTCTCTCAGAAGTCTACCACGGAAGAACTTTCTGTTTTGGTGACACATCTTCCCTGGCCAAATTCTTCATTCTGGCATCTCTGCCCAGCGCGTTGAAGCCATCCATTTGATATGGGGACACGTAACCATTTCTGCAGCGCGAAGACTGTCCACTGGTCTCACCAAGTGCCAGAGTCTCACGCGTGCCAGTGTAACTATAGTCACGCACGAATCTCTGGTAGAGAAGGTAGCACAAGGATTCTTGCCTTGGTTGTTGTCGGATAAAAAAATAAAGGGAATTAATGATGAGCATCTTGAAGCAGTGGATTTCTGCTTTCTAGGTTATCTTGACATGGCGGATGAAGAAGAACAGGTGAAATTTCGAGCGCGGGTGCGAGAGCGCTTGTCCTCATGCCCGACAGTTCGCAGAATGCGACGTCAACAAGAGCAATAGCCATCCAAAAAGCGTCAGCCCACTTCTCGCTATATTGGCTCGTAGTTAGTCCAGGATCTTGAGGCTCGGGACACTACCCGAGGAAGGAATGATTCAAAGGTCGAATTCTGTCTGGTTCCAAGATACTGCTCTATTAGGCTGATGTCCGATTCAACAAAAGTCGTTTGATTGCTCCTCAATCACTATGTACTCGCTTGAACTCAACTTTCAAGTCGAGTATAGTAAGTCTCTCATAATCTTACTACCCTTCCAAGAAGCAAAGCTACAGTATCGTCGCCTTGTGGTATGTTAATAGAAGAAGGAGCTGGATAGTAGAATGATTGCCGTATCACAAAGTCCATTTTGGGAACCCGCGTTCAGCTGTCCGAGTACCAAAAGATGGCCAACATGCTCGAACGATCAATATTTACGACAAGATAGAATAATACACAATTCATGCCATAGAGGATCAACTGTATTTGAATGGATATTGGATTAAGGTCTATATATAAACAGACATTCTAAAGGTGCTGCGGCTCAGCAGCATACAAGCACACCAGGCACACTATCTGGAAAACGCATAAAGACGTACAGGCTTTCAGTTGTGGTAGGGATCTTTGATGCGAACGTGATATTCGCTGTTGTGGAACAGTGGATCTGAGACCTGTTCAAGACAACAGTGCAACATTGACGAGCTCGTCAGGTCTGCTATCCCATCTACGAAATTGACGTTGACTGATACTGACGCAAAATTTGCGTCGATATGTTCCTCGCGAATCGCATAGGCTGATAAAAGTTAGATACTTTCAGACTGAATCACATAGACGATTCTCAGCGACGTGGATTGTCAATTGGGTACATCGATTCATCGCACTGTAGGTCAACCAGGTTTTGAGACCAGTATAAGCGTTTAGCTACTGAAAGAAATTCAGACAATCAAAAAGAGCCATGGAGTCATTCGCGTACGACCGTTTCACTTTCCGCCACTATCTTGTTGCCTGTAACCTCAATCGCATCAAGCTCGTACACCACTCGGGCTGCTTCAAGCTCATAAACTGCTCGGACTGCTTGTGCCTCGGCCAATGCTCGGTTTGCATCGAGCTCTGCCAATACTCGCGCTGCTTCAAGCTCAGCTAATGGCCTTCCGACTGGTAATTCTGTCATTGCACACGGAAAATGTTCAAGCTCGTGAAGTGCCCGTGAAGGTAATTCTTCCACTGCGTCCTGATTCCGCCCGATGCTGGGTTTCTGTCTTTTTCTCCGCCACCATCCACATTACGAAGCTTCCAATCAGAAGACCAGCTACACCTACACCAACTCCAATCGCAACCGGTATCTCAGCAGAAGAGGAATTTGATGCTAATGTGGAACTCGGTATACTTGGGGTGGCTATATGTGCTGTAGACTGAACGGTGGTGACGGAGAGATTGGCTAGTGGGACTGGCATTGAGTAAAAGTCCCATCTCTGTAATTCAGCAGCCGATTTCGGCATACTATTTGTGCGGACAAGCTCTTGAGGTTTAGGTGCTTCAAATGATTCAATCACCGGGTATGCAGATCCTTTCGCATCAACGTTGGTGCTGCAGTTCCATCTGCCTGAGGTGGAATCAAAAAATACGTTGCTGGTATACCCATTTCCTATTATTACACCTTGAGCTCTTCTGTTTAGCTTCTAGGAATTGTTGTTACTTACGACACCGACTTGTGCAATTGAAAACCCAGTCAGGATCCGTACAGGAAGAAAGAAACCAAGTCATGTGTATTGGGTCGTTGGGGTCACCGTCTGCACAAAAGTAGTCCAAGTAGCAAAAATGCCCAAGGTGACAACATTGGGCAACGGGGTAACTGTTGTTGACTTCGTTGCATGGGAATATCTGTGCTGCCGAGTCGCTGACAGAAACTGTTCCACTGTCAAAGAGATTCCGTGAGTAGCAAGATATGGTGTCCGCCATCTGAAAACCTATTGGTCTCCGATTATTGATCAACCGAGCGATTGCCAAGCAGAAAAAAGACCATAGGAAGAAGGTACAGCAACTTGCGCAAACGGAATATCGTTGGAGCTTTCAAAGTCGTGATTTTACCTTACATGCAGTACCGAGTTACTGTCTTAAGGAAAACTCCGCTTGCCAGACGGAATTACCGAAACTTTGAATCCACAATACCAAGCAAGGCCACAGCGCACAACGCCGTCAAATTTCCCCGTTCCAAGGTAACTTACACTTCTCGGAACAGAGTACAGAGACAGGTTTGAGTCCTCATACCAGTTCAGATTCTCCGAGTGCTAAGCAACGTCGATTGGTCATGAAGAGCTCGCAAAGCACAGCATGGCAAAGCACAGGTTGCCACAAGGCGCAGAATGAGAGATTTCAACAGCTGGACTATACACATCCTTTGGCCACTTGACTTTGAAGTGAAGGTAGAAATGGAAAAATAGGATGGGTGAACATGTGCACTCGAAGTGTCCGGGTAGCTATTTCTGATTTTACTGGACTGTGTTTTTGCGGAATAACCGATGCATGGCGTACACGCATGGGTTCGAATAACTGATCCCGAACTCATGCGTTTCATCGCGCCCGGGATCAGATTGTAGAAGTGTATGAACGGATCTCATTGATTGTGAGTGTGTAGGAAGCTAACTCAGCCCACCTAGATTCGGCCCACACCATGATTCGGCCCAGCTCTCCGCCACCAAATTATTCGGTACCATCCTGTTTCGCCACCTCCACCACCACCAATATTGTCTCAATATGGCTGATCGTCAAGGTATTATTACAATGGCTATTGCTGAGTTTAATACAGGCACTTATACCTTTATGATACTTTCAGAATGGCCTGTATGAGGCAATACAATTGGTCTGGATGGTCGATCCAGCCCCTCTCCAGGGGGCGCTACACATCGTGAATGCCATGAGAAACTCCACTGCCATCACTTTGACTAGGTACCGAGCACAGCAACACCTCTTTAGTAAGCCCTGCAGGCCACATTCGATGATGCCCTGGATGATGACGTTGTGGTTCCTCAACGTGTATCTCAATCCCACGTACACACTACCAGTGAGGAAGGCAGAGAAGTGACGCCTTTCCTGAAAAGAACAACAACTTGGTGGCGGTCCAGAAAGCTGAACTTATGATTGCTTCCAAGATGTGGCTCTGGCGTCTTTGGTCTCTCTAAAATAAAGAATATAAAATGCTTCATCATTCAATTTTCTCCAACACTCAATTCGCCATAACCATTGCTTCTTTTTCTTTGGTATATTACCATTTTTTTGCTTTCAATCCGCACATCCTTTGGTCTTTGCCGACAAGGGCGACTTTAATCGTCTCTTCTATCATTAACGATGAAGTTAGCTTTTGGAACGAATGCTCTCCTTATTGTAGCCATAGTTTGCTTGCAATACCTCTCAGCCAGAAACCCAGTTCCTGAATCACTTGATGCGCTAAGTATCTTTCCACGTGGCGGTGAATCCGGTGGCAAGACGAATTCCAAGCCCGGGAAGGGCAAACCAGACCCGAATACAGTTCTAAGCCTTGGACAGGGTGTAGGGATTGGTATTATCGTGCCTCTCCGGACATATCAGATTCAGGGTCAGCAGAGACTCAATGCCTATCAAAAGGCCGTCTCCCAGAACGAACCAGACACAAGGATCGTCGAGCTGAAAGAGGTTGACACAGCGACCGAGAAATCATTTCTAGACTTCAGGATGAATGAGAAGTACCTTGGGATCCATAAAGACTTTGTAAGGAGGGCTTGTTTCCCCGAAATAAAGGCATTCCATACACAAGAACTCGGCTTGGATCCTGAAAGTATCAGACAGCTGATAGAGATAACAATTCGAGACAAGACCAATTCGAGACAAGACCAATTCGAGACAAGACCAATTCGAGACAAGACCAATTCGAGCCAGTAAAGCCGGTCATTAACCAAGGATCGTATGATCCCAACGGTTACGTCATGTTAGCCCAGGATGCTTTCAAGGCCCACGACAAGACGCCAGGAGACAGCCAGGAGCGAATTCCCATAAACGAGCTCAGTTGGCAAGCATTTGCGAGTGTTGCCAGACAGGGGGAAATGCCGCAGACGAATAGTCTCAAAGTCATCTTTCTTATGAATATCCAGAACAGGGGCTTCTGGAGCATCGCTACTCAAAACTACAAAGAGATTGGCGTTGAGCCTAACAAAATGCATGTGTGGGAGCGGGGAGACGCCGCAGCGACCAGGCGTTTTGAGCGGGTTGTTGGTAGCCAATGGAAAGGTCCTCTTTCTGACGAATCATCACGCGGCTGCAGGCAACAAAAAGATCGTAAAGCTCATTACCGTCCCCAGAGAAGCGCCATGTTCTTCAAACAAGTTCACTGCCGCCATTGACATAGAATGAGAGAGCTTCTAGACATGAATTCGATCGCTAATAGTTGTAACATCTACAATTTTTACGAAGAGAGCCATGGGCTGTTACTCAGGACATTCTCTCCTCGACTTCAGCTACAACCAATTGTTATTATATGTGGCCTTTTCGTCATTGAACAAGTTCACGTTCACTACTGGATGCGCCTTCTGTGTCCTCAGTACGCACAGAGTTATTCCTGGATGCGCTTCCTTTCGTGGCCGAATGCGTTTACGTTCACTACTGCAGACACTTCTATTCTCTCAGCATACTCACGTTCTCTACCAAATCAGTGTTCGTCGTTGTTGGCACAGCTTATGCTCGTTCCGAAATTGCCCTTTCCTGTTAAGGATACGCTGGTCGTATTCTTTCCGGGAACGACAATCGCCTAGCCAGGATGTGTGATGTTATGACTCCCCTTATTTGGCTAATAGTGCGAAACTGATCAATGTTTCCATATATTTTAAAAGCATATGTAGTATTGCATAGCTGATAATCTTTGATTTGATAAAGTTTCCATCGGTAAGTACTGAGCAATACATGTAGTAGAACTCCACTTCAGGACTATAGCCAAGACCCTGGAGTGTCCCGTCGACCCAGAACTTTTACTATAAGCCAATTTTTCGGTGCCTGTGAAGGGTCTTACTGTGCTATAGCTTGCTGCTGGTTCGGGTTGCAAATGCCGGTGGATTAGGATCCAGAGGGTTCTGTAGCCATTCAATCATCCTTTCGCTCGCTTTGAGTGGGTTCAGTCCATCAGCTACGAAAGAGTCAGCCTCACTGAAACATTGATAAGAATCGTCCATACCGTAACCGATGAAGGGCGCATGGGTTCGGTAACCCATCATTGACACTATCTGCTCTGGAATCTCTTGCAGTCGTCGTGGATCAACAGCAAGGAGCTGGTTCTCTATTGGACGAAGCTTTCCAAGTAATCAGCAGCATGCTTGTAGCCCTTGAATATTAACAAACCCAAGGTTGACAGTATTGAACCGTACCACTAAGACGTGGACGATTGGTACGATTGGCACCACCACTATGCCACACCGTTCCTGACAGATACCTGATCATGTCACCTTCAAGGGCCTGATAGATTTCATGGTGTGTACCTACACGACACTGCCAGCAGGGCAGACCATGGGAACGGCTTCGTCGTCTTTCGGCACCCTGTCCGGACCCCAAATATGACTGCCAGGGATGACGCGTGTGGCGCCATTTGCCTCCGTAAAGTCGTCAAATGCTTCAAAAATTGTTAGAATTGTAAATCTTACTTGTTAAAGACTTCATACCGAATATAACTCCACAACTCAAGGGACCTCGCGGTCGAGGAAGGCCACAGTATCCGTCATCTGAGACCGGTCAGCAGAGACAACGGAAAATCAGAGGGGCAATATACCGTGATGAAGGGATTGTGCCTTCTCGCCTGGATTAATCTGGATTGAATGAAGAACAGAAATCATGTAGCCAGGGTCCAAGAAGTAATCGTTCAGAGCCAAAACCCGGGGGAGAAGGCAAAAGTCATCGAACTTTCGTGTTCTATCAGGTTGGCATGAGTACAGACTATTTCCAATTCCCAACTTCTGATAGCGTACTTGTTGAGCAATGAATAGATGCGGGAGGTATCAATTCCTTCGAACGGATTGCGACCTTTCAGTGGTGCGGAACCGCCCAATCTCTGGATCTCGGCCTTGGCCGCTTCAGCTGCATCTTTGGTAAAAACATCACGAAGTATCACGTAGCCATGCTCAAGGACGTGCTCGACGTCAGCCCGTGAAGTAGGATCCGAGGGCAAGTCTCGATGACGGACGTTCGAATGCGGAAAGTCAAAGTGTGTCATCCCTGTTCGTTAAATATTATTAAAGAGAACTGAAACTGTCAGACGTTCAGCAACGAAAAGAATGAGTCGTGCGACATAACTGTCAATGTCGTTAGCCAACTGCCAGTGAAAAGTGAGAAGTGGAGTAACGCGTCAGAGTCCTGCAACTGCATTGCGGATCGCTTACCGGGGCTGGTACTCATCGCTTATAGCCAGGACCCTCGGCTTTCGCGAAAAAAGACAAGAGGATAGCCGAGCTTCATTTTTACGGCATGGGTGAGTGTCAATCAGTCTCATTTCATGTGTGCAATAGTCAAGATCGGTCTACATTTGATCATCGAATCGTACCAGTATCCCTCTATAAATCTATGAGCCGCAAGAAATAGGTCTATCAACCGCGATCCTGCGTAGCAGCACTAGCCCGAGCCAAATGAATTACCAAATCAGTCATCATCTTAATCATGCCTTCCCATTGGCACTCACGCCGGCCTCACCAACTTTGTACTGCTGGGACCCCTCTTTCGCGGCATCCTTGACGCTTGTGGTCCCGGCTCTGTTCAAACGAAAATAGATCAGCCAAAGAAGTTTGAACATAGCATGAACAACTTACACAATTTCCTGGACCTTGGACATGATCGAACTCCAATCCTCGAAAACTGTAAAAGGAATGTCTTCCTTGACACAGAAACTGATGAGATCTGAATCCGGATCAGCATCCACTTTGCTTTAGCGCGGACGAATCTGCCATACCGTGGCCCTTCTTCGCGAAAAGTAAATCAGTCTCCTTTGCGGCAGATAGATCCGATACTCCATCACCAGCGTAGAACATTGTCGGCCGCTCGGTGGCGGGTAGTCGCGCATAAGGCCGGAGTGTGAGCGATTTGTCGTGTCCAAAACCACTGGGTGAAGAGATGAGCCACCCTGTCTCTGCCCGCATAAGGTCTTCTTACCTATCATCATGAAACTCGAGCTCCCAGCCACCTTCCTCATTGATACTCTTTCCAGGTCTAGGCTTCACATTGTTGCTCACAATATCAATCTTCTCATGATCAGGGCCAACAAGATTCTTGAGAATGGCTCGAATGATGGGTTCCATTCCCGAAGATAAAACAACAACGGGAATGTTGTTTTTCAGCGCCCATTGGAAAAAGTCGTTGAAATATGGATCTAATTTGATGTTTTCGACGAGATATTGGATGCATTGGTCGTAGGGTTTTGACACGCTGTCCATCATGCCTTTGAAGGAGTCCCTAGAAGAAAAATTAGACCAAATCGAGCTTGAACGCAACGTCCGAACGGTGGTGTTACCGAAACGTTATCTTTTCTTGAAGCGTATCAAGGTTTCCTTGACGACGCTTCTCGTATCCATAGCCAATATTGTCCGTCTGCGCTCATCAGAGCCGCATTGCGCTCAAAGTCCTGCGTAACGTACCATAAAGTCATTGCCTGCAGAGCTTTAGCAACAACTTTAGCCCAGGTACAGACGGCCAAGTAGAACGTCTCGAACGTTGCAAAATCGACTCACTGTCCTTAAGAGTGATTGTTCCGTCAAAATCCGTAAAGAAGATAAACTTGGGCCGAGTCTTCATGGCCGGAAGCTCCGAAGCACTCATCGTAGAGACACGAAAACGCGGAATGTCTTGAGGAAATGGGGGCTAGAGCTGCAATTGATACGACTGTGGAATCGTAATGGCTTGACGAGGAAGATGGACGTGGGTGGAGGGATTTAAAATCTGTCAACTATTTTTTGGCGGGATGGTTGGGAGGGACCATGTTCGACAACCCGCGGCGCGGCTTCGCGTCAATTGCTCCGAAATAGTTTTGGTTTTGAACCACCACTGGTTCCGACTCGATGCAAGATGAAGCCGCTGTTACGACGCAGACCTTGTGATCTATCAATTGAGTCACTTCCGCGTCAGCGAGCTTCACAACATTTTGCTTCCGCTCCGCCGCTACGCTCTGGGACCGGTCTAAGCTCAACATGTCTTCGATGCCGATGGCGCGCACATCATTACCGACAACCTGGAGGTCCGATTGCAACCATAGGGGATCACACAAGAGCATCGCTGCGGACCTTTACCTCAACAAGACTGAGACGCCAAGAAGACCGATCTCGTCCTCAGCAAACCGAAGATGTGAAGCCGTCACTTTCAGATTCCAATCTTCCTTCGAGTCTTGAACGAAGGCGTACTGAAATCTCCAAGCGACTCTCCGCATTCACCGATTCTTTGTTAACGTCCTTGAGCCAGGTCTCCCATCAGGTCAACACCTATACCGGAACTGACTATACACCTATCACCACTCTCCGCAGCGCCATTGTTGCTCAAGAAACCTCTGTGCGCAACGCCCATGAAGCTGTTTCGACTGCCAAAGAGGTGTACGACGCCGCTCGTGCCCAACAGATCTCGTCGCAAAAGGAAGTTGTTGGGCTTCTAGAGAGAAAGTCTTCGTGGAGCGCAACAGATCTGGAGAGATACATGGCGCTAATACGATCTGAACACGTCAATGAGCAAGATGTCGCAACATCTTTGGCCGTCCTTCGAGACAAAGAAAGAGAACTTGAAGAAGGGAGGCGACAATTGGAGAAGATGGAAAGGCAGCAATACCACGAGGAGCAGATCTGGAGTGACACAATTAGACGAAACAGTACATGGGTCACCATGGGGTTGATGGGGGTAAACATACTGTTACTGCTTGTCAATATCGTTGGTGTGGAACCCTGGAGACGGAGGAGATTGATAAGGGAAGTGAAGAAAGCTTTGGATGAGAAGACATTCGGCATCCCTGCCGCTTCAGCGATATTAGATGAGGATTTGGAAAAAGAGATTGACAAAGTAGTTAAGCCAGAAGGCGTTTTGCTTGAGATGGTCGAAACTGAGGAGGATACTGAGGAGGATACCACCGCAGAGATTGGAGTCGCCAACACTGATGGTGAAATCGAAGAGGCCGGTGTCCCTGTTTCAGATGAAGGTACCGGTATAACTGACGGCAGTGATATGACAATGGACCAGAGACCACTCAAACCCACAATATGGGAGCACTATAGCCAGGAGATTTTCAGCAAACGATTGATATTACTACGAAAAGTGGACGTCACATATGCAGCATTACAGGGTGCCGCTACGGGGGTTGCATTTATGGGCATTTTGTTCGTCCTGCTGAAACCCAAATAAATCTCATCAAAAGTCGTCCACCATATAAATTCAGTGTCAAAGTCTTTGCAAAATAGAACGAATACCGAGCGACACGGCTTTTTTTATTACTAATGATTAAAGGCTTTCGAGCAGTGATTTTAAGAGGTCAGAATTGGCTCTACGGAAAGTGCAGGTAATCAACGCCAAAAAACCAGGATTCACCAGGATACTGTGCACCGCAAAAATCCATCTTCGAAACTGGAATACGACAAGATCTGCAGTCAAGACACAGGTCAAGAACACAGTAGGCTCACGACGTGAAGCCAAACGAAAGGTTCGTCCCGTCGGCCCAGAGTCTTAGCATTGTTCTTCGCGGGTTCCTGTTTAGTCGATGGAGAGCTGTCCGTGCTGGTCTCGATAGCCCCGAAAACAAAAGTGTAAATCCTGGACAAATAGCTGGGAAAAGGGCAGCAAAGACTACACATGCCCAAAAAACTCGGAGAACGGTCAAAAAAAGTCCATAGCAGCCCTCTCCACAGTGTTGAGCTAAAGTGAGATACACACAACAAGATCGCAAGATCGTACACGTTCATCGCGAAAAACACAGTAGCGACAAATCTACCCAGCCGTACACTATCGCGATCTCTCCATACACCACGCTAAAACAAACGACAGGACTTGCTTTTGCCCTCATACAAAATGAGTAATCTGAATATTAACAACGCCGTCAGGAAGTTTGGGTAAGCTCTGATCTGATTCCGTAAAGTTTTCGGCGATCAGTGGAACCGGCAAAGAACCGGAACCATGTTGAGAGAGAGACGTTGAATCCTTGAGTAACGGACTGCTCTTTTCTGATGGTTGTGGACTCCATGCAGGGTCCGGTCGACGGTGTCTGATGAATGCTCGCAAAGATGGTAGGCACACAGCGATAAGGCTCGCTATAATCTCAATCGTGGCGCAGACATCAATCGTATGCGTTATGCTCGAGCGAGGTACATGCTCAACAATTTTGAGGACAACGAAACGAGCTATTGCTGCAACGATCGAGATGCTGCCCATGAACAAAACAAAAAAGATCCCGACCAGTTCGATTTTGCGTAATCGAGACGACGCAATAGCCGAAATGGGTATGCTGACAATGAACAAGTCGGTGGTGATGTTGGCAAAGGTCGAAACGGTGACAGAGGTGATGCTGTGAACAGCAGAGCAAAGCTCACCATTCACGTTCCAGTTCCCAGATATCGGATGACACCAGAAAGTCAGTAGCGACATCTGCAAGATGAAAGTGCACCCTGTCAAGACGCTAACAGCATATAAGGTCCACCGCATGATCCGACTGCCATGAGTGTAGAAAATATCAAAGTAAAAGGCCACAAAGGCTGCTTTACTGAACCACAAGCTGATGTAGATGAAATAGAGAGAGATCCACGAGACTTTGAGCAAGTGCGCTGACTGGTCTTTTGGGACTTGATAATAGAGTTCGGATTTCGGCCACGAAGAATATTGTAAGCGTTTCGAGTTCTTCCAGGTATTGATGAAGATGTCAATCGTCCCGGCAAGCCAAGAACAGACAAGGAAAAGATCGGAAAGATTTGCTGCCCGACTATGCGACTGTCGTTTTCTCCTCAAGGAAAGTCTCACGGTGATGAGCGCAAGAGCCAGGGTCATGAGACTCCAATCAATAGCTATGAAGCCCTCTAAAGACGTGTTAGTGAATCACACAGCATCTAATGTCAGGGAAGGAGCTGTCTGAAACAGTGGAGTCGAAATATTATCCCATTGCATGTGCATCAAATCCATGTACCGCGTAGTGACTCGATGGCTCCCGTCACATTTAACCATAATGGATTTCAGCCTCGAAATGGTTGAGATTTCCCCACACTCTCTGATGTTTCAAAGTGCTCAATTGCCCTGTAGATATGCCAGGAAGGCTTACGCAGTGGAATACGAATGTCGTTATAATTCATCTTGCGTCTGAACGTGAGCCAAACAAGGATTGTTGCTGCTGGACAAGATGAGATTGTCAGAATTCAAAGCAAACACGAGTGAGACACAGAATGCAACTTCAAAAGATCGAAGCAAAATTCAGCAAATTGGAATGGCTTATCACTACCAGATCTCCAGGACGGATGCTCGAGGCGGTGCGCTCCAAACAAGTACGGCTGGCAGTATACTGTGTGGTCGAACTTATGGGCGCACACCATATACTGCTATTCTTGTTTCAAGACAGCCTTGCATACTACTTCTTTCTCAGTAAAGGGATATGTTAACGAGAACGACCCTTGCGTGGATGGGCCTCGACCGGCTGTCATGCCGCATCTGCTGCGTAGCGACGAGGATATGCACATGCAGTCAGCTTTGGCTGCAATGTTGCAAGCGGGCAAGCTCGTCTCTGCGGGTTGATGATTGGTGAATTGAGATGCAAGTAGGGCAGTCAGCAGACATTCAGCTCATATACATGCAAGCCTCTGAGCAAAACAGTCTCAGCTGGTTCCGCTAGCGAACCACTCTGCAGGACTGCAACGTGGTTGAAATAGTGCTTGTAGCCTCGTGGTCGCCTTCGCCGTTGATGCCAAAAAAGCACTCATCGACGGTGAGAAAAATTTGGATATCAGTCAGCAAGCTTACTCTGCACGGCTGTGATGACGGTCGAAATGGCGGCAGCAGAAACCAAGGCTTAGTTCGAAATTTCGAATCATCCATGACTGTGCATGCCAAGGTTTTGGCGCAACTCGCCTTTGAAGAGGAATTGCTCCCAGTCGAACAGTTAGCAAGCAGGGCCGGTTAGATATCGTGGGTACTTAGAGCACGGCCGTACGGATTGAAGATTGCCGGGGCTGGACGCAGAAGCCTAGTGAACGTCATCTTGCAAGTGAACTTTCTGACTACCTTACTGAACCTAGCACACGAAGCAATTAGACATATTTAGTCTCACCATCTTCACCCACCCAAAATGCAGCCCCGATGCGCAATCCTTCTCGCCGTACAGCTTAGCCTCTCTTTCGTCGCAAAGGCTCACGGGAACGGGCACGACCAGATCCCAATTTCTGCAGATGCATCATGGGCTGAAAGACACATGGCAGGTTAGTTGCAACCACCTCGAGAAAGCGTGCTCTTGGCACTCGCTGAGTCTTCCTGCGCAGAGGAGCATCACATGAATGGCTTCGACGCCGGCTCGTTCTTCAACCTTCACGACTACGACAACTCTGGCTCATGGACCCCTGATGATATTCGGCGGACGTACGGTCTGAAGGATGAGAGTACAAAGGATGTACCAGAGTCCAAAAAAGAAGAGGTGGTCCGAACCGTGCTAGATCTCTTTGATAAAGACAAGTCGGGCAGCGTGTCGTATGCGGAATTTACAGTGGGAGATGCTCACGGTATCCAGCTTCCGGATTTCGGATTGGGTCCGGGACACCATGGCGATGACGAATACGAGTACGAGATACATCATTTCGAAAAGTACCATGGAGCAGACACAACAGAGGAAGATCTGGTGCATCCTGAAGATATCGCACATTTCAGAAAACATGACCAGATGGAGGATGCAGAGCACCGGCAGGAAATGCTTGATAGAATGTCCATCGTGGAGACAAATATCCCTGCCAAATTTCGGCGGCAATGATGGAACAGTCCTGGTCTCCGCAAAGCGTGCTCGGGGTTGGTTCTTTATTATGGCATCCATACTGAGCTGGGCGGCCTTCTGGCGTTTGGCAGCAGCCAGGGACAACCAAGCACAACATATCGTCTTCACATACTTCGTTCTGTACATTACATTGCACATTATCTCTAATGTTTAGATGATAGATGGAATCTCCTTGATGAAGATGCGACACTCCCAAGATGTCATTCACGCACTTCGGCTTCTTCTAAGCTTATCGGAGACCTAACAGAATTGTCCTCTTTTGTCGTCAACTGTGATATAGGTGCGGGATGAAGGAAGATGTCAAGAACGCAATGCATGACACCGGGCGCAAACGTCTTGACCTGCGCAACGTTTTCCAGGTCCAAGGTCTTTAAAAGTCCATTTCTCGACGCAAGCTCTCGGTCCAGTGAGCAATTTGCCAGCCATCGGACTTGTTCCAGAATCTCTCGACTTCTTTGCTGAATGTCCTTTACTGCAATATTTTCATGCAAATGCAACCAGCCACCTTCTACAGGGTCCAGAACTTCCAATGCTGTTCTCCAGCTATGTTGTGAGCTTGGCAACAAACCGCAGTTCACATGTCTAATCGGCGGTATCCTGTGTTTTATTTGACGCACTCGCTCCACCGCATAGGTATTTGACTCTGGGAAAACCAACAACCTTGTTTCGTTGCCTTCGATGCCTTTTGTAAGCTGCTCATCACTCAATCCGACTTCTTGACTTTCTGGGGCAAGGATTTTCGATTCCCACTTATTTGCTCGAGCGCCCCTTCTTAGACCTTCTACGCTCCATCCATTAATCTCCCAGCATAAGCAAATAGAGACCCCAGCCTTCAGATAGCAGAAGGCAAAATACCCGATGCCTGCGAACAGGTCCACAGCAGCACATTTCTCCCCATTCTGCCGTCCTTTTTGAACAGCTTCGAAAACCGAAGGCATACCTAGAATTCGAGATTTTTCAGAAATATTGCCTCGCGAAAACATGGTGTGGAGAGGGGCCCAAATTTGTGTAACCCCATTCTGACGCACAGAAACCCAAAAGGCAGATGTAAAATCATCCTCTGTTGGATTTGATGCATTATCTGATGTTTTTGGGCCGAAATCACCACGTAAGGGTTGAATTGATGAAGGTAAGCGAAGAATATTATCTTTGGTAGTTAGAGTACTGGCATCTTCAAGTCGAAGGGGAATGGGAGCGTTGACAGCCAAATGTGTCAGCCGAAATTGCAGAAGCAGGCGCGCGTACAAATCTTGTAGATGGTCGTGTTCAATGTGCGGTAAAATCTGCTGCCAGGTTGGGCTTCCAAATGTATGCGACGGAAGCAGTAGCATAGGCTCGTAGACTGTATACGACTTTGGAAAGTCTTTCAAGAGATCTTCTGCGCCACAACCAGTAAGAATAGGCTGAGGCAAACCTTCCATCCACTGGCAGACAGCAACGCTGATCTTATTGCCTCTGTTTAATTTGCTCTGGGACTTGTCGTCTCTGGGCATTCCGAAAGCGTGACTTCAAAGCATTTCAGTCGCAACAGGAAAGTGGCAAATTTGACGAAACAAGCAACCTGGTTAAAGCTGGAGGTCAGTTAGAGCTAAAGCTTGGACACCCTAGGTCAAGAGAGACAGAACCGTTCAGATTCTTCTTGACTCACAATCTCTTGATGCTGTAGGAAATCTAACTGGAAGAGCAGGGAGGCAGACCCACTTCCGGCCCACAAGCGTAAGGTAGTCAGCTGTTGCGAAATATCAGGTAGCCCTGCTTCCTAGCCCTGCTCAATCACGGTACCTGATTGGCCATTCTTTTCGCTCCAGCATATACGCAAATGGTGATCAGATGTTCCGCCACGCTAGCACACTCGCAACGCTATTCCGTTAATGTGCTCAAGGTGTTCGATTTTGACAGTTTGTCCACTAGCTGTGTCCTTACTCCGTGGTTACACTGCCCATACTGTTCGGAAATGAGTCTACGATCCACGTCATTTTACACCTAACGAGCTAAAATGCTATGCTATGCGACTTAGGAGGATTCGTGTGAGCAATGTCTGATGGCACGCTAGTAAGCTCGCAAGAGCTGAAAGATATCGGCTTGGTAGCCATCAAAAAGGATGGCAGAATGAATATAAGAGGCACCAGATCTCTTCTGATTTCCAGTCTTGAGCCATCTTTGGTATGTGACTAGAATTACGATAGAGTCCACGATCCCGCGTGTAAATCAATATGACCAACAAACCGATCGAGCTTTGGGGACATTGGGGCGCCCCCAACCCATGGTACTTTATCTGTATTGACATGTGATTTCGTCATTACTGCTACTTAACGGGTCTTTAGGAAAGTCTGTATAATCCTCGACGAGCTCAATCTTCCATACGTCATTCATTACGTAGAATTCTCCGATACCAAAAAGGAGCCGTACTTGGAAATTTGTCCAAATGGACGATTACCAACCGTCAAAGATCCTAATACGAGCGTGACGATTTGGGAGGTAATGTTTAGGCTTTTGTGAAATGCAATGAAATGAGCTGACTGGACTTTTGGATAGTCGGCTGCCATCATCATGTACCTCATCGAGCAATACGACACCGACGGAAAAATATCTTACCAGGAAAAAACCAGAAAGTATCAATCTTTGCAGTGGTTAATGTTCCAGGTTTCCGGTAAGAGAGTCTCGCCCAGACCATATTGGGACGGACTTGGGGCTAACGAATGTCTCTAGGTCAAGGTCCATACTTCGGACAGGCGACTTGGTTCCAAAGATTCCACCCAGAAAAGCTTCCTTCGGCAATCGATCGCTACGTCAAGGAAATTGAAAGAGTGGTTGGTGTTCTCGACAAAGCCGTGTCGTCTACAGGATGGTTGGTTGGCGATAGATGCACATTCGCCGATTTATCCTTCGTCACTTGGGCAGTGGTAGCCGAAGGTCTGTTCGGGGAACTTGGAAGGCCGGATGACTTGAAAAGCTTCACCAACTATGACAAATGGCTGACCAACGTGAGAAAGAGGGAAGCGGTGCGAAAGAATCTTGAACTCGTGGCGAAAGGACGAGCTGCCCATGGGTTGAAGTAATTGCTAACCATTTTAGCCTTGCCAGAGACTTCTATGAAGATGCAAAAAACGCATACTTTTGTAACAGCTTTATTAGGTACATATCAGAATGAGTTGCAATACTACTCTGTTCTGGCACTCAGACAGCTCGGTTCTTCGAGGGGACATTCCAACAATTGCCAATTGTATATCGTCGAACCTGCTCCCGTCCGCGAAGCTGTTCAATATCGCGTATAGTTCGTGCTCACAACGTGACTTGACGAGTCTAGATCATGGATACTGTATTATGCACCGCAGCTTCTCAGACCTTCGGCACGAGAGTTGTGGCAAGTGAGGCAACTTTCATCGCGGCCATTGGCTCATCTCTAAGTCCAGCAGGCTTTTCCTCCAAAGACTCGAAATTTCGAGCAGGCGTAGCATGCGTAACTGGATCGCCAGTACCCTCAATCAGAGGAACAGGAAAAGGCGGAGAACTAAGAGCTGGGCGAGCTGACTAGCTCGTTGGGATAAATCGGTAATCGAGGAGTCGGTAACGCCTGAGCTCTTGGGTAGACTTCCTGGAAGGATCTCCCCCCCAGCTGAATGTCCCCCGGTCCTCAATCCTAGCCAGAAATAATATGAAACCCGAGGTCTAGAAGCAAAGATCCAGCAATTGCTTCGAAGTAGGAAAAATCCTCTTCCTCTGCGATACCCTGTGCACAGAGTTGAGAATAGTGTTCGAGAAAGCTTTTGGACTGAGACGCTCACCAGCGCAAAAGCCTTTGGTAGACAGCATTGCGTGCCGATGCCACACAACACGTCTTTAGCCCACTTCCCCTGTTCACTTGACATATCCGGTGTCACCGTCGCAACGTACAACGGCCAAACCAACAAAAGACAGTGTAAGGTCTTGATCGAATGTCCGCCTGAGTGCGGAAAATGTCCAAACTTCCCCAAGTTACCATCGCTGAGGAAATATGGAACAGAAGCGCAAATATTGATAGCTGCCTCTGAGCTGGCCTGAAAAATATCTTGAGACTTTTTGGGCAAGTTTTTGTCTTGTCTCGGCTCTAGAAATCGGCCGCTTTCTAGCAAGAACCGGCAACATATGATTCGCATCATTCGAAAGAGGTTCCATTTGAAGGCCTCGTGAACTTGTGATGACCTCAGTCTCAAAAATTTTTTAAAACACAACAAGAGTCCCGAACTTACTGCTAACATACTTCTCCCAACTTCTTGTACAATGAAATTGAGAGAACATGTTAAAGGGACAATCTTTGGATTCACACGAAGGTGAAGCTTGAGCTAAAGCAGTGACTTTTCCCCTTGGCGGCAAGAGTGCAGAGAACAACGCGAGATCTTGATGTATGATCTTTACGGCATTGTGGAGCTTCAACACATCTAGCTTCCTAGGTCTTTGAGCGCCCTTGAATATACCATCCATATCAGCAGCAATATCCTTGAGACGTAAGAGACAAGAGCCTAAGAACAGCTGAGGCTGCGTAGTAATGTTCGAGGAGAATTGTCGCTGCCAGTCGTCGTGCAGGTTGCCCGTACGCGTATGGTCCTGAGAAACAGCGCCAAATTGTCCGCCAGGAAGAGGGCCTTGTAATGAAGGAATCAGTCTCAACAATGACACGAGACCTTCCAAATGGATATGCCACGCATTCTCTTCGGCAGTCGCACTGATTGTCATCTATGATTCAATCAACGATTACGTGCAGTCAGGTGAAGTTGAACGTACTTGATATAGAGCAAGAAGAAACACTGAGACAGGGAGGAGATGACAGTTGGGAAAGGATAAAAGTGTCATTCGTAGCCTCCCAAGTGTGTTGCAATAATTATCGTGCAACGCCAGTCGGATCTCATTTCGTTGGGAAAGCTGCCGAAGAGAGAAAAAGCCTGGACCTACTACATCCAGCATTGAGACGACCAAGCTACTTGATCCATTGTCGACAGAGACCATATCAAGACGGCGCAAGTACGTCGATGGAACTTCTTTGTCCTCGGCGTTGGAGATGAAGTTTTCCAGGAAATGCGCCACCGCTTGTTGCATCCACAAAGGTCGTAAAGGATTCGTGATGCCCTTGAACGGAGGATCAAAACCCATTTTCGGATATGACAGAGAATCTCTCGAACACTTGGTCCACGTCGTGGTTCTGTCTGAGCCTTGCCAGTCGTATCCCAGACATGTCCTCTTAGATTTCTTGCACCGTGAACACGTTGGTCGGGTCTCGTCGCACTTAACTCGTCTCATTCTGCATGTACCGCAACCTCTACTCCGATGGCCAGGATTAACCATGATTCGCTTTTTTGCAAGGATGGATCAAACAGTGACCAGATACGCCTTTCCTGGCCTGCTAGATAAAACACAACGATGTCAAAGGTTCAACATCACAAATTCTCAAATGCCAAAATTCCATGTGCATTGCAATCTTGACCAACTTAGAAGCTCGATATTTAAGTCCAGGTTTTACTTAGGGTATTAGTTAAAAACGTCGGGCACTAAATTAGCTTTGCGAGATTATTAGCGTCAAATTCTTGCGCTAGAAAGTTAGAAGCGCAAAAGTGGAGCCTTCCGTGGGAACTAATACTTAAGGTACTCTATGCAGGGCGGATGGAAAGTAAGCTCTACATCAAGTCGATGAGTGATTGTTTAATGGCGCACTTCAATAATGACCGGGTACCTCAGGATCCCTCGCTTGCTTTTCAGACAAAATTCTGATTCATATCCGAGAGGGTCTATGAACCTTTTGCACCACAATCCAGCGTAATGACATGGCACCGTACATTGTCCTTTCTTGCACAAAAGGGTGTGGGGATCCTCTTGGAAGGACGACGGCCTTGGAAGAGGCATCGTTTTAGTTCGTCATTCAGAAACGCCATGCTGCTACGGGTCTAAGCCATTTGCTTCACGCGCAAATTCGCAACGTGGGACGGAACTACTTCAAAATACCGACTTTTCCATACCGTGGGTATCTAAAAATTCGTCGATTGGAGTTTGTTTGCTTTGTATCTTTCTGCCTACTGCTGAACCTTCACTAAACGATTTGAGGGCATATGAGATAGAATGGTACAAGCGCAGGCTACGCTCGAGGCTCAGACCAAAAAGGTTGGGACCTCTTCAAGTTGTGCAGGATCAGAACGAGACTGTTCTCCTTGGCGACGTTTCCTGGCTTGGCGTCGTTCCATAATTCGTTGCGAAAAAGCAGATGAATCCTGCTGCTGTTGCTCATTGGAAAGGTTAGGGGTGCTCGAGTTCAATCCACGTGGAAGAGCAGCATCAAGGCTTCTTTCCGAGGCATCTGGATCGTTCTTGTCCGACTGTGGCGCGTCTGGAGAAGAAGCTCGTTGTGCTGTGCTCGCCTTGAAGGCTGGCCCTCGTCCAGATGAGAACACTTTCGACAAGTCTCTTCGAGTTTCGTTCATGTCTCTTGTAGAGTCTCCCTCGCGATTTGACTGAAACAACCCGGTTGAATTATCAGAGCCATCATCATGCAATGCTTCTCGAGCCACACGCTTGCCCTGGGCTGATCCATCTCTGGGGGTTTTGGTGATTATCGCAGAATTTGAGACTTGTTTAGGTTGTCGTGATGATGCCACGGTCGGCATGGTGAAGCCAGCAGCAGCTCGAGTATTGGAACCAGCAGAAGCGAGACCAGAAAGTCTTTGTGGGACTTGAACAGGTCGGGCCATCAGTCCTGCAAGATGAGGATCCAAGATTACTGGTTCGTCATTATCGCTGGGATCCGTGCCGTCTGCTTCCGCAGAAGTTCCATGCTCGAGCTCGCCGATCATTCCTTGTTGTCTGCGAGAGAGACCTGCCGCATCAAGGGCTATCTTGGAAGCACCGCTCATTCGTTCCGGATTAGTGACCGGTCGCACGATGGATTGAATCGCTGAGGCTCTTTGCGCTTTCGCTTGTACTTTGAGACGCTGGTACTCCGCATGATGTAAATGCTTGGTGTAGAGCCTGGCTGTCTGTAGAAACTCATCCTCCACCATGATCCAAGCATCGTCTTTTGCATAGCCATCGCGCATGTGCCTGAGCTGGACGTAAGCTTTGCCATGGGCTTTAACCAGGATCCAAGGCTTACTCTTGTGGGGGGGGTTCCGGAGGCGGTGACGTCGAAGGTGACCGGGCTGGAATCTTTCGTCAGTAAGGACGAAGTTAGACGTGGAAAAAGGCGCAACTGACGTAGCTTGCGTTTCACGTTTCGTGGCGAAGACAATGCGCCAAGAGCGTCCTCGTCATCCGACACAGTGGACGAATGAGCGTGTCGCCGTTTCATCGAGGTCCTGGCTCGCGCAGCGCTTCGGCCAGCGCTTCGGCCGTCGCCATTTTTCAACCATGGCAGAGTGCGTGCCATTGCGTGGATTTCCCAGATCCAAAAGTGAAGGAAGACAACAAGAAGAAGGAGCAAGTTGCACGGTATTGTCAACGCGTATACGACTGCCTCCAGGGGGTGCCAATGCTGGAATGCTCGCTTATCTGATCCACGTGAGCCATGACACCAGGATGTGATGGTTGATTGTGATCTCGGGGCGAAGCACTGCGCAAATCCACAAATGCTACGGAGTACTCCGTACTGTCACCGCAAAACGATCTGATCCATGAGGTCGCGCTTTGTCGGCGAGGGCAATCACCGAAACGTCACACCCATGAACAGAGCGCGGATGATGGACGAAAACGCGGGATGGGATGGGGGTTGGTTGGCCCCAGCCGCGGCCCGACCACCGATTTTAATGCGACATTCGGTTGCCAGGCCACCCGGACACCACTGTGGTTGGGTGATCAGAGTCTCTGCCCTGCTTGAAGAATTCTGGAGTGCCTGCCTCAACGAACGATGGATTGTGCAACAATAGCAACAGAGTATGTAGACAGAGGACTCAATGTTTAGTAGTGTGTTATTTATGGTTACTTTTCGAGCCATTTACATGAGTCCATAGCAAAGCACTGGAAAGCCCCGCGGGCGGCAGAGGGCGGGTAGCGCTTGGCGACCCAGCCACCCAACGCATACGTCAACCACCCCACGATAATGGCCTGAGACATCTCCGCAAGGTTCAGCACCGTCACCTCCAATGACCCTGCATCTTGCCTCGTGCTTTCTAGCTTTGGCACTCTGTAGGCGGCGCAGGACCATAAGCTATGGCAGGGAGGCAGGGTCAACCCATTGGTGGCGTGCGTCCCAGCATCTCCAAACTGCGCAAGTGCCCTCCAACCAAATGGAGGAGGCAGGTAGAGTAGAATAATACAAGTATCCGGTGTCTTCCCAGGATCAAGTGAGCTTCGACATCTTTCTATTGTGTATACAACAAGTCCAGTACTCTACACGCGCCTTTACTTCACATTATTCTTCTCATCTTCTATCTCAATCAAAGGTTTCGACTTCGTGAACCAAGCATCTCCCATATCCTTACCACCAAAATGCGCTATTCACTTGCTCTGATTGCGGCAGCGTATACGGCTGTCAAAGCCAATCCTCTTCCTGTACCACAAGGTGTCACTGGTAGTTTTGCTCCTAGTGCCAGTGCACCTGCAGGATGCAAATTGTCACTGCCGAGTTCTTTCGGTATCGCAGTGTTGAATGCCACAAGTGGAGCCGGTGCTATTGCTACCCAGACATCGGAGTGAGTTTTCTCTTCGGACAGTCTCCATTGATTTTCATGATCATAGCTAAGTTATGCAGTGGTCAGCCAGCCGCAGGAACCAGCGCAGCCGCTGTATCGACAATCAGCGATGGGCAACCGCAAGCACCCACGAGCCATCCCGTCTCGCAAATTAGCGATGGACAACCTCAGGCACCGACCGGACAACCGGTTTCGCAAATCAGTGACGGTCAACCGCAAGCACCAACAGGGCATCCCGTGTCCCAAATCAGCGATGGACAGCCTCAAGCCCCAACCGGAAACCCCGTTTCTCAAATCAGTGATGGACAACCACAGGCTCCGACTGGAACTCCCGTCTCGCAAATCAGTGACGGTCAACCTCAAGCTCCTACCGGAAGTGCCGTCTCTCAAATTAGTGATGGCCAACCTCAGGCACCGACTGGTCATCCCGTCTCTCAAATTAGTGACGGTCAACCACAAGCACCCACGGGAACCGCCGTATCCCAAATCAGCGATGGCCAGCCTCAAGCAACGGGTAGCGCATCCAGTGCTTCTGGCTCAAGTTCAAGCAGTTCTGGAACCATGGTTGCCTGCGCCAGCGATGACACTCTGACCATGACTCTTGACGGAGGAATCCTCAAGGACAACAAGGGTCGTACTGGCTACATTGCATCGAACTACCAGTTTCAGTTTGACAACCCCCCCCAAGCAGGCGCCATCTTCACGGCGGGCTTCTCTGTCTGTTCGAATGGTAGCCTTGCTCTCGGTGGTAGCTCGACATTCTACCAGTGCCGCTCTGGCAACTTCTTCAATCTGTACAACGAGGACTGGGCACCTCAGTGCAGCCCTGTCACTATCAACGTGGTTCAGCTCGAGCAATGTTGATGGCTTCCATGGCACAGGGTGGATTCATTTTGTCAATATTTTAGGATTTGGGAGTCATTGGCTGAGTGTGGACCTTTCACGTATCAGAGCTGACTATGCTCTGGAGGATACGACCATAATGTGCAATGCATGACGCACTTCTGTTGCCCTCTCGTAGTGTCCTCCTGCTTGGGATTTCATGGTTCGGATGTGTTCTAGAGGTCCACTACGGATTTGGTGATGAGCACAGTCATCCAGCGGGGCGTTCTGAGCCTACAATAGAGCGTCGTATAGAAGATGGTCAGGCGGGTTTCTCTTACTTTTTTGTAATTATAATAATTCTCTTCGTAGTTTGAACAGCCTCTGGTATAATCATTTTAAGGGTCAATTAAAGCATTTAATCCAGAAAAACGATCGAAATTAGGATGCGCCACTACCTCTGGAGAAAAGGCACCGTGCTCATGCCGGGGAAACTTTTCACCTGGGTTGTAGATAAGTCATGCTTCCCCGTTGCTTCACAGAGCTAAAACAATCCGTTCATGCTATACTTCGATTGCGGGTACATATTCCCAAATACCTGCCCTCTATAAATTTGGAGCCGCACAGTCTCCTTTACCATTTCTCCAACATCGGCCGAATGTCAATCTCATTGGTGAAAGTCGTCTTTGGTTGTGTATGAAGGTGCCAATAAGCGTCAGCAATCTAAGAGCACCATCAGCTGATGCGCATGTCTTCATCAAATACCAGTTCCAGCACAAAGGATGCTCGTAGCTACGTCTCACAGTCCCACCACTCGGAAATTGCGTAGAGGAAACACGAAGCGGAAAGATCGTTGCAAGGACTTACTCCATCTGCACTTATTTTGGCCTCAGCTGGCTGGTCTTTCAACCATTCTTTGGTCCGGGGAATATCAATGACACCATCGATGATCGCGTGTGAGACATGAATGCCCCGGGGAGCGAATTCGCGTGCAACGCTCTGAGAGAGAGCACGCAGAGCCCACTTCCCATGAGCAAATGATGACATTTGTGCCGAGCCCTTGATACTGGCTGTGGCACCGGTGTAAATGATGGTGGGCGGATATTTCGCTGTTGATTCTGCCTTGAGCAAGAGAGGAAGTGTGGCTTGTGTGAACAAGAATGCTCCTTTGCTGAATCGCGGTTCAGTACAGGTTCCAATTAAAATCGTCCCAGACCAAGAGAGAACCGTGAAACCTGCTTACCCACTGACGTTGTAGCCCGTCACGAATTCCTCTTCAGTCAAATCCAGAAAAGGTTTTCTAACGAAAGCTCCACTTGCATTGAAAATTGCAGCAGCACATCCTACATCCCCAAATTCCTGTCCAATCTTGCTGATCGCATCTTTCACACTTTGTGCATCGCTAATGTCAGTGCTTACACCGATTGCTTTTCCACCACTACTGTTGATCTCCTTGACAAGAGATTCATAATTTTCTGGTTTGCGTGCGAGTAAGGCAACAGGATATGCTGACGCGAATTTGCGTGCAACGGCAGCGCCAGTTCCGGGTCCTACTCCAGCAACGACTGCAAAAGGTGTAGCCATTTTGATGTTAATGTGTATCAAGGTGAGTCTATGGCCTGTATCGAACTATAGGGGCGGAAGAATGAAGTTTTAAGAGTGATGCAGAAATTGAGAAACTGTCACAAGGCAAATTTAGAAATCCACAAGATTTGAAATGGTAGATGTTAATATATGCGGGGGGGAGGGATTCTAAAAGGTGATTATCGATTATTTTGCTGAGAAATCGAAAAGAGGTGTGGCGGGGCTCCGTTGACGCCATCTAGCATGAGAAATATACCATTCCATCAGTTTCCTATGATCACATCCATCAGGTTGGCTGTTTCCAGACGGATTACAGTCGGATATTCTGCCGAAAGTGACGAGTTGCGATATCGGATTAGTGAATAGATGGCACTAGCAAACTAGTGCTTTTAGGCTAGCAGCATGTCAAGCCATCTGGATAGCAGGTCTGGAGCGAAACACATGTGAAGCGACAAATTCGCTATTCACATTGGTCCATTCAAAATAAATGTGTCTTACTATCAAACCAATCTTGTCATGGACACGAGTCTTCAAGAACGGTCTGCAAGCAAGCATGGTCCAGAGGACCATCAATTAATCTTCGCTAGTCGTATAACTTCATACAGCATCGAGAATGCTGCTGAGCAGATAATCTAGCGTTGTCGCCGAATTCCTAGTGAGACCGTAAGAGTGAGATGGTAGCAAGCAAGAAGAGCACACTGCCGCAGAGACTGGGGACTGATTGTAGCGACGCCTTCATTGTGCAGCGTATCTGGTATGAAAGAGACAAATGCCATAATCCACGCCGAGCCACCAAGCAATACCGGAAAGACACCATTTGTCAATATCTAAGCCTTTTCCTTCGTCTTCTTGGCAGCCTCTAAGCCCTGACCCTTCCTTTCTAGGATATTTTCCCGATCCTTATCCAGCTTTAATTTTGTGATAACGACCTTTGATGGCGCGATGCCAATAGGGACGGACTGGCCATTGGACTTCTCCCGAGAGACACGTTCGACGTGGACAACATATTTCAGACGGTAAACACTGGTGATTTTGCCCTCCCGGCCTTTATTAGAGCCTCGGGTGATAAGAACTTCATCGTCCTTGCGGATGGGAATTGATCGGACCTGATATGTTTTAATTGTGAGACAGCGCCTATCACAGCAATAGAGCGGCCATACGTGATGTTTTTCGCGTAACTCCTTGCTGAGGGGAGCGCTCATGCGTACGCGACGAGCATTTGAGCCGGCACTGAAGTGCGCCTTCCGTGATTTCCTCCGAGAGGAATGTACATCTGTAATCAGGGTCAGCCATGCGTATGCAACAGTGTGGCTTCAGCTGGGAGGGTATTTTTACCCTTGTTAACTTTGGTCATGACGGCGATATGAAGAGATGTGTTTGCTTGAAATTCTGCCTGTCGTCAATTCGAGGCTGGTTGTGCGGCCGGTAAAACTTAGCGCCGGCGCGTCGCCCTCCATCAGGTGACAAAAGTCGTTACCTCAGCCCCGCTACCAGACACCTTTGCTGCTACCAACTGCTTTGAACTTGTAACAAATACTAGCAACAAGAAAAGTAATAATAATAAAATTAAAATCAGAGGTATTATAGTAATATTAAGAAGGTAGAAGCACTAAGTGAAATAATCAAAAGCAGTTGATGGCAGCAAAGGTGCATGATAGCAGGGCTGAGGTAACGACATTTCTTTTGTCACCCCTGATGAGCCAGCACGTGAGATTAGGCGCGCGCCTCGTGTTTCTGGGGAAGATCAGATGCTCGAAAGCGTCCCTGTCCTTGGAGTTTGATCGGTTCAATAGGCCCACTTCGTTCCGTCTCCTGTGATGGCCTACAATGGCTATTGCAGCAATGACAACGATCTATCCTCCAATGGTCAGCAACGGACCAGCTACCGAGACAACAATCATCCAGAATCTCACACTAAGTCCGGAAACGCATACCACCATAATTCAGTTACATCAATGACTCAACCCTCGTCTACCTATCAGAGGTTCCAAGATCCCGATTATTCGAATGCTTGGCATGGGTCTAATACGGCAACGGCAAATACAAGCCATGGGAATGCCGCCGAAGCTCTCAGTCGTCTGGCAGACTTCAACAAATTCCGATCATCTGCGCAATCGTCGAACTTGCCTGGCTCGCATAACAACTCCGCAGCTGGGCACTTGCTATATGCATCAAACCTACACACCTCTCAAGTGAATTCCGGCTCAAGAATCGGTGAACCTGCTCACGTCCTACCCCAAAATAATGGTTCCTCACATCAAGCCCAGAACTCTACATACATTTACCAACAGAGGCCGCGGAGCGTGAACTCGGTCGCATTGGAGTCTACACATCCATCGACTACACCGGAAGCCGCCCGTCCATCACGCAAACATATCTATTATACAGCTAAGGCATTCTTGACTGCACGACAGTCTACAACGGCGGGATCTAGTCACGACTTCAGATCCAATAGCTCGTATCGTAACGCGACTTCCGGGCCAGCAAGTAGTGCTCAAACTCGTGCAAGGGCAACCGGAATCAACTCCCATTTCGATTCACATCCGATTTCAAGTGAGAATGAGGGTGCATCCTATGGTGCACTTCGTTCTCCGCAAAACACTCTAACGCATGGATCGCGGGATTCGACCGCTCATGGCAGTGCTGCGCAGCAACGCAATGCCCCCAGTACATTCGTGAATGCTGAACAGACAGCACCCGTAACTGTCGATCCCAGCCAGGTCTACGATCCGTGGCAAGAGCTACAGCGTAAAAGAGCACTGGAGCAGGCAGAAGAGAAGCACATGAAGGCGAAAAGGGCAGAGGAAGCTCGGCGAGTGGAAGAAACACGCAAAGCCCAGGAAGTAGAACAGGCTCGTCTTACTCGAGAGACCAGACCAGACGAACCATCTCACCCCGAAGCCAGTACCGAAGCCGCGTTGATGGGATTTGGACAAGATAACATGCCTATTTCGAACGACTTGGAGGCTCAAATGAAGGCCATGTTTGCAAAGATGCGCGAGTTTCATGCTAAAGACCCACAACTATTGGCTAAAATTTGGGAGCAAGAAAGAGCCACGCATCAAGAAGATGGTACCAATCCACGGTCAGCCCGAAACCAAACTGGCTCTCCCGCAAAGGAACGCAAAGCTACAAAACCTCAATCAACCAATACGAGTGGATTCAGAAATGTGCAACCAAATACGTCAAAAATCCTGGTCGGTCCGTCCTCTGCTAGTAATAGCCACCGTGAGCCTTCGGACGTGGGGGTGCGAGAGTCATCAGAAGCCGATCGCCCGCTACAGCGTCAGCAGAAGTCTACCCCTGCGCCACGAGCGCCGCCACCAAAAATGCAAAAACCCCCAACTGGAACCATCTGGCCACCGGATAAAAAGGATCAACTCGCAGAGGCTGCTGCCGGTTGGCTGAACACTATACCGGCGAACAGTAGGAAGAAAACCGAAGTGTCTCACATCAGACGCATGCTTGATAGCAATCCATCATATATTGAATTGTGCGAGTCGTTGGACAGCTTGGGTCTCAAAGTTGACCGTGCCGCATTCGCCAAGACTCTTTTAGACGCAGTACCTGAGGTGAATTCTGCACCGCGGCCACGAGTGCAGCACCCTCCCCAACCTTCGCCAAAACCGTCGATTCCGCCAAGCAACCGTGCTCAAGATATCCAAAGCAACAGACAATCATTACAATCCACCCCGCGGCAAAATGTCTCTCACATGTCTGCATCGTCCAGTAATGCTCCTGCCCTCGTCGATAAGTCTCCAAGTGTCAAATTCAATTCTTTTGTCACGAACTCGGTAGGCGCCAAGCCGAATTCAACGACAAACAAAGATCGAAATCCCACCTTTCGACCGCCGTCAGCACAGTCTCTCACTGATAATCCTCAAATGGCACTGGCAAACACATCTTCCATACGCGAAACCAGTCTCTTAACACAGCCGCGCCGTGTCCAATTACCGACGAGTAAAGAAGAGGCTGCTAAAAAGCGATCCTTTGCAGAGATCATCGATCTCACTGACCCACGATTATCTGATGACTACGACGACGATATGGAGGACCACGTGCCGAATGTGACTAAACGGCCACAACTTCTAGAGCCTGCTAGACCTCTGTCAACGACTCATGGGCTCCCAACAGAAAAAGATCAGGTGACGAGGCCGATGATGCAGAATGGTGTCCAACCAGCGCCAATTTCCAAATCAATCGTGCCGGATGAGTTTGCTGCGCTTTATTCGAACAAGGACATTGCAGAGGCTATAGACAAAAAGCGAGCAATACGTCGAAGTAAATATAATCCTAAAACCATTGCGAGAGACGTTCTCCTAGCAACTGGGCGCCATCCCGAGATGCGAGCATTGAATGCGCACCTCGAGGTCCTTGCTTCCAACTTCACGGCAGTAGATGTAACGACAGACCTGAGCACTTTCAGATGGGATCTTGTAGATCCAGGAGAACCGATAGCGCCACAGCAGTCTACTGACATAGACCTTGGCGCACAAGCAGATGATGAAGATGAAGGCGATGAAGAAAGTCAACGCGCACGAGCACAAATTGTGATTCACCGGCAAGTCATTGATCCAAACACTGGAGCCATATCCGTTGTTGAGGAACGTTACAGTGCACCCAATACATCAGATCGTACCAAAAAGCTCAGCCACATGCATAAACGACGCGGTCCTCCATTCCAGCACTCGCGCAATAACGTGAGGACTCGTCCATATGGGTTTGGTGACGGACAGACGTCCTCTCCGGCACCGGGATCATCGAGCCGCAGACCCACTACAGGGTTGGACCGGCCTAGACACACACAGACTGTGTCGTTTTCAGTTGTACACGGCGGCAATGATACCGGCAGGCAATCCGCTCGCGGCGGACTCACTGGTTACGCTGCCTTACGACAGCAGATGGCATTAGAGGGAACACTGCTGCCCAAGAAGCGCGGACGACCCGTAGGATGGCGCAAACATATTCACGGCAGAGATCTTGTCCCCAGTGGAAGCAGCCGACAACAAAATGCATCTCACGCAGATCCACCCAAACCGAAATATCCCGTCTACGAATGCAAGTGGAAGAATTGCTCTGGAAAGCTGCATAATCTTGAAACACTCCGGAAACATATGAAAATGCTTCACGGAAAAGAGCCTCCAGACAAGAACTGGAGGTGCCAGTGGCAAGGTTGTGCTATGAAAATCGTCAATGGTTTGGACTCAGATAAAAACGCAGAGAAGGACTTGTTTGAATCGCAGGAGGCCTGGATGGGACACGTAGAAAAGGAGCATCTGTCGCCCGTTGCTTGGCAACTGGGTGATGGACCTGTTGGCGGACTATCAGATGCGCAAGAGTCAGACGCTTCCGAAGTCTATCTTAGCGATGCACAAGGTCGCCAAGTCACTCCCCGCGTTACGATGCCTACAGCAGCTGATCCCTTAGCCCACACTCCCAATGCAGCTCCATCATCAGCCGAGCAAGGTTCTTCCAAGAAACGTGGTAGACCGATAGGGTCGGGGCAAGGGAAACTGAGAGATCAAGCAGTTGAAGCTCGGGACAGTCTCGAGAGGAAGAAGAAACAAATGGGTCCTGGTCTTGACAAAGGAGGCAGCATACTGGTCAATGAAAAAAGAAGACAAGGTTTCGTCGATGACGAAGGCGACGAAGGACACATAGTTAACGACGAGGACGTCTAGTCTTCAAACCAGAAACGCTCTCACGTTGAAGTAGAAATCATATAAAGTCACAAAGAATGGAAAGTGAGGTACAGAAGAATGAAAGCAGAGACTGCAGTCAATATGCCTGAGGCTGGTATTGGTTCATAATTAAAATACTAGAATCAATGACTTCGACACCACGTGTCATCTCTGATGACTGCGTGTCTCTCTTGTCGAGCTTCTGGTCAAGCGAGTCCAAGAATTCCAATCGACCTGGTGCTAGATCTGAACATTTCGATACTGCATCCCTTGACAAATGGCTGCGTCGAGGCGCATTCCTCCAGGTATCCCCCAATAGCCACTCTCCCCCCGACTTTGCTCCCTCTGGCTACTCTACGCCAATGAAAACGCATCTCGTGGTGCTGCACTTTTTCTGGTCTTATTGCCGTCGCGTAGCCTGAAGCCCAATCATTTCACTCTGCCCGGTACAACGTCTGCCTTTCGCTCATTAGAGAGTGAATCCGCGTCCACTGCATTGACTTCGAGAAAGTGGTAGGCGACAATTAAAACCATGGCTGCACTGCCGAGAAACACAGCTAGTGTATAGAGTGTTCCATCGGATATCATCTTGACTGGAACTTTGGCTCAAGCGGTACCACGAGGTTCGGGGAAGTAATGGGAGATTGGTTAGGTTCGAAGGACTTGCTAGCCGCGCATGAGTATATGAATGAATTATACGATGGGCCTCGTACAGTTGTCTGGTAGTCCTTTTTCCAGAAGAGCGCCGGTAAAGAGCGAGGTGACTAATGGTCCGTAGCTTGATAGATGGGATCCAGAAGGCCAAGTTGTCCACCCAGCGTAGGTGCTTTATCGATACGCTTACATAAGGTACATAGCTAAAGCGTTGACGGCACTTTCGCTTGTGACGCACCCTCCGCAAGACAGGTGACAATATTCACAGCCTCTGGGTCGAATTTCCCGTTTCTCGATGCTCGAATACGTCGGCTTCGAGAAGCTCATTAATCCGCAAGACATAAATTAACTCCCCCATACTGCCACCAAGACAGCCTCATAAAACAGCTCTGCCCATCATGGCTCCGAAGAAAGATCAGAACAAGCCGAAGAGTGAAAAGGGCAATGTCGATAAGTCCTTCGGAATGAAAAACAAAAAGGGCGGCGCTGCACAAAAGCAAATCAAACAAATGCAAGCGAGCGCCTCTTCGAACAAAAGTGCCGACCAGAAACGCAAGGATGCGGAAAAACTACAGCGCGAAAAGGACAAGAAGGCAGCGGAGGACGCTCGTCGTGAAACGGCCGAACTGTTCAAGCCGGTTCAGGTTCAAAAGGTGCCATTTGGCGTCGATCCGAAGACCGTACTGTGCCAATTCTTCAAAAAGGGCGCATGCGAGAAAGGTAAGATCTCGAATATGGGCTTAGTCGAGCACTCTACGTACCAAAATTGTGCTGAGCATGCGTTCCTCTAGGCAAGAAATGCAAGTTCAGTCACGACCTATCGATTGAGCGAAAGAGCGAAAAGAAGTCGCTTTATACTGATACCCGAGAAGACGAGGATGAGGAAGAGGACAAGAAGAAAGACAATATGGAGGACTGGGACGAAGAAAAGCTGCGGAGCGTGGTGCTTTCGAAGCATGGTAACCCAAAAACAACGACAGACAAGGTTTGCAAATTCTTTATCGACGCGGTGGAAAATCAAAAGTATGGTTGGTTCTGGACCTGTCCAAATGGGGGAGACAAGTGCATGTATCAGCACAAGCTACCGCCAGGGTAAGTCTACCTTTGAACATTCACGACGATTGCGTCGATAGATGCCTCTCATCTCGGAGTCTGATGTATGCTATATAGTTTCGTCCTCAAGACCAAGGAGCAACGTGCAATTGAGAAGGCTCTCGCGGATAAATCGCCGATCAACAATCTGACTTTGGAAGACTTTCTCGAATCGGAACGCTCCAAACTTTTTGGTAGCAAAAACCTTACTCCTGTCAATCCAGAGACCTTTGCGAAATGGAAGCAAGAGCGCCTAGACAAGAAAGCTGCCGAGGAACAAGCAAAACAGCAAAAAGACGCAACGGGCAGGGCGCTCTTCGAGCAAGGTGGTTGGGAAGAAAGCGAAGGCGAGGATGATGATGATGACGACGACAGAGGAGTATGGAACTTGGAGGCCCTGAGAAGAGAGACCGAATTGGCACGACAGAGAAACGAAGAAGAAAGAATGGCAGCGATCACGGCCGATGGTGGTGGAGATGTATAAGGCTTGATGTGGGGAATTAGGTGCATGTCTTGCATTGTAGTCACTACCACCTTAATCGAGGGTCGAGAGGCGGTGTTGCTCTGCCATAGAGCAGCACGGGAGGCGCATCGGTTTTGTTTGCTTGGCCGCCATGGCTTGGAAGAATGGCTCCAACCTACTTTGGATCCAGCTAATGGGTACTACCATAATACCCAAATCATCCCGGGACCGAAACACGATGAAAGTTTGGAATTGGCGGCACTCGAGCGACCATTTGATGATGGTCTCATGTCAGGGTGAGATCACTGTATCGAGATTGATCAAAGTTGCTTGACCAAGAAACTCTTTGGATCCGGACTGAGCCCGCATATATCACAACCCAACCGGCTCTTTTCCAACCCTCAATCTCGTTCATTTGGTTCGCCGCAAGCAAGCGAACTATATTGCCGATCGCAGAGTCGTGGCTGCATTACACGTCAGGCATATTTCACTGCTTGCCACGGAAGCACCGCAATCTCGTGTATTGATTACAAGCAAGATTTGTTAGGTTTTTCCTACTGGACACTCTGTTTGACCATTGTACAATGGTGCTATCTCGCTTGAAGAGCAGAGCATTCAATGTCAGCCAAAGGGGAGTACTATTACAAGTCTGGCCCAGTTGTTCACAATATACCAGCGCACGGCCAAAAAGGGGTTTGATAGGCATCCAGATACAATTTTAGGATGATGATCAATATCAGACCCAACAGCTCGTGAATCTAAAGGAACGACGTTTCCCAGGAGAATCTTAATGTAGCCCACAACATTTTTTATACGCCAATTCTTCTTTAGAGATCTGGGCTTGTCCTGCAACAGGCGTATAATCTCACGCTGAGAGTCGTCTCCGATCCCCTCTACCTAATTTGAATACGTACAAGGGCATGTTTGACAATCATGCCCACCATGTAGATTCGGGCATTGCTAACCAAGACAATGACAACCCCAGCAACAGTGCCAAGGCTGAGAACATCGCGTCATCGGTAATGCCGCCAGGCAGGACAGATTAAAGTCAACATCCTCATTGTATGAAGATCTGAGCCAAGAAGAGTTAAGCTTCAATTGCCGTCTTTAGGGTTGTCGGCAGCAAATCAGCGTTGCCAAGTGGGGTACGCTGTTGTACACGCAAAAGATAAGGTAGGCGTGTAGTTGTCACGATAGGGCGACTGATCGTTACGTGGCACTCGTCATAGGCGAGATATTTTGTGGAAAAGTTCTCTCGCTAATCAACTTTGAAACGCATCAGGAGAACGGCGTTGTGAGAGAAAAAACATCACGAGGCAGGGAGTGGTCGTCGGCCAAAGTCGCATGTGACGTGTCTTGGTGAGAATAGACGTGCGCCTTGAACATGAGCTTGCTGGGTGAAGCTTAGGCTCAGGCATCTAAGAAAGATGATCTTCGAGCTTTGACATAGTCCCGTCAACCGATACAATCGCTCGTGCCACAACCTGCATCCGTTCCCAAACCTGCCAATGTCAGAGTGTCAAGCCAGAGCGGTGGTGAGCCATGCTCATCAAACGCCAAGACTTGGTCTATCGCAATCTGTTGCAATCCGTCGTCATCCTAGCACCCGTCTGATAGAGTGCTGCTGCGTCAGTCCTATCAGATAGCGACTATGTCAATCTACAACACCGTTCTCGCCTTCTACCCTTTCCCAACACCCATCGACGGCGAGCTGATGTTGCCGCACGTATCCGCCGGTCCCCAAATTTCCGTTACGAAGCAAAGACCCCTTCGTGGGCTTGGTGACGGTTAATTGATACCGATCTGGCTACTCGCATTGTCAAACGTTACCTGCTTTGGGTCTGGGGCAGCTCGGACTCTCTACATTAGCCGACTAGCCTTGCGCTTTTTGACAATGGTCCGGCCTATCGACCTGCTTCAAGCAGACCCTCCACAACTGCGCTTGCCGGCGAAAGCTGTGAGCGAGAAGATTCCTGGCCTCAAGACCTCGACCAGTAAGTAATTACCGTCTCCATCTATAAATCTATCATAGTCTCCATGCAGTGTCGGTTTTCTTATCGCTCCACCCTGCCCCGCCATTGTTACCGGGAGAAAAAAACCGTCGAAAAATACCTAATGTAAGCTATGCAAAATAGCATTCTTCTCGTCCCTTCGTACGAATCTTCGCCTGCATTACGACCTCCCTTCTCCCATGTCCACGCCTCCTTCGATGCGTGGATCCACTCCTTCTCTTCCACCACCGTCACCTCTTGCTTCGGCGATCATCCCCGGCGCGGACGAGCATCATGAAACCGATGCTCCAGAAACCCCCCTGATCACGGTCGACCCTCTCGCCGACGTCCCTCCATTGACCACATGCTTGGCCACAACTTCCGACGACAAGCTTGCAGCGCTCAAGCTTATCGCAGATAGTGTTGCTCAACAGCGGCAATTCGCCTCTCGCATTCTCATCTTCCACCCGCTCAACCTGGCCGTTTTCGCCGTCATTCTCGGCATTGTGGCCCAGCTTGTCTTCAAGTACAGATCCTCCGGTGACGCCGGTTGGTTTGGCGCTGACGCAGCATTGGTGGGTACAACGTGGGCAGGCGTTGCGATGGCTGGCCTGGTGGGGGTGAGAATAGTGACGAGCAAGTATATCGACGAGGCAGAAACCATCAAGTGGGACTTTGTAGGCGGAATGCCCACGGAAAACGCAAACGGCGGCGTGGTGCAGAACGGTTCTCACATAAGGAACCGCAGCGGCAGCGGAGGACCCAATGCAAAAGATGTTATCGTTTCCAAATTCGGAAACGAGGTTATTGGAGCACTAGTGCTGGAATGGGTAGTCGGCGAAGGAAAAATGAGAAGAAAGAAAGTTGGACGCGGAAGCATTCGGGCGTGGACCGTGAAACTTAGGTACAGAGGGAAGGGTGTGGGAACTGGACTGTTAGAAGAAGCAGCCAAGTTGGTTGAGGAAAGGGGCGGCGATGGAATTGAGTTCAACGAAGAGCATGCCAGTAAGTGTCACGTTTTGATTGATATTGTAATAATGATCGAGTCCACTGATAACAGTATCCAGATTCAAAGCGTTTTTTGTGGCAAGTGTACAATTCGCCATTTGAAACGAGGGAGCAAAAGGCGAGAGATTTGCTCGACAATATTGTTGATGCTAGAACACCGCAGACGAAGAGACGGTAACGTCACATAAATTTTGAAATGTTTGGTCGTTGAAGGTTATTTATGTTCACGAAGCTTGTTAGATACCACGATACCCCACTTTCATAAGTTTTCACGAATTCACTTGCTCGTATCAACCACGTATCGGCCCGCAATTTGCCCTTTGTGCATCCAATCGTAAACGTCTTGGAGCTTGCTTAGGCCAATGACCTTGAAGGGAGCCTTAATGACTCCGCGACGGAAAAATTCGAGGGCCTCTGCGGTGTCCTTGCGGTTCCCAACGTAGGAGCCGCGGATGCAAACCATCTTGATAACTGACTCAAAAACAGGAGCAGATAGCTTAGCTCCTGCTGGAAGACCGATGCAAACGACGGTTCCACGTGGTCGAACATACTACAAAAACCATTAACATCGTGAAGATATCCACAACATGAATGCAGGTCTTTGACATACCTCTGCTGCCTGTTGGAATGGCTTCTCGCTTACAGCCACCAAAATGACGGCGTGGGGACCCAGACCGTCCTCGGTTGCCGCTTGAACGTCCTTAACAACATTTTCGCTCTTGGCAAAGTCAACAAATGCACTCGAACCAAGCTCTTCACACATCTTCTTCTTCTCGTCTCCAGTGTCAATGGCAATGACCTGGATACCCATGGCCTGCGAGAGTCATGATTAGCCAGAGATGCTGGGGTCTTGGATTGCAACAGTGTCCTTTACCTTTGCGTATTGCTGAGCCAGACTCCCAAGACCGCCGCCAGCGCCAACAATGGCGACCGTTTGACCAGCTCTTACGCCCGACTCTTTTAGGCCCTTGTACACGGTGATACCGGCACAGAGAACAGGAGCAACTGCGTCGAGAGGAACGTCCTTGGGGATTCGTGCAACGTGAGCCGCTTTAGCGATGGCGTACTGTTGAAAGCTGCCATCGACAGTGTATCCGGAGAGCAGTGCCTTTGGACAGAGGGGCTCGTCTGCTTGTTGGCAAAAGTCACACGCCAGACATGTGCCATTAATCCACTGTTGATTCGCGCTTTAGCATGCAAGTTTCAAAACGGAGGCAAACCGAAACAACCTTCACACCAGCATGATCTCCGATTTGAATGTCTTCTACAAGGTCACCTTTGGCAACCACAACACCTGCGCCTTCGTGGCCTCCAACAAGCGGCAGCTTGGTGGGTAAGGGCCAATCGCCGTTGACGGCGTGTAGGTCTGTATGGCAGACACCTGAATATTTGATATTGACAAGTACCTCATCAGGGCCTGGCTGTTGAACGGGGATCTTCTTGTATTCAACTGGTCCACCAGTTTTCTCAATAACCTAGTCCAAATTCTCAGTATTCACTCAACCAAAAGGTACTCAAATTTGCAACTCACCTGAGCCCATTGTTCCTTGGGGATATCTTGAGCCATAATGCCTCGGAATAAGATAAGATTCACAGAAGGATGTACTCGGGTATTGTAGGTTTTCAAGTCTTTGAATAATCTTAAAGCGTGAATGATGAGTGTATACCGAGTTGGACATGGGAAATGCAGAAGACCTTAAATAGACGGATCAGAATTCAAATCGTTCCCTACATCAGGACTTACCCCACATAGCTACGACAGGAGGCGCTGCCTAGATGTGCCGCTTGCCGACGGTAACACCATTTCCCAAGGACATCTTCAGCTAGAGAATCCAACGGTAGTCCCCGTTGCCTGTCGTCCGTGAAATGTTTCGGATGTGGCGGGGGTGCTCCGTTAACATCCTGTACTAGACAATTGCATGAATACGCCTCGCTCGGACTAACAAGGCCTGGCAAAGACGAGAACAATCGAGTGGTATTCTGTTTCTGGAAGCCCATGCAATTAACGGCAGCGTGCTAAGAAAAGAATACAGCAATGATGAGCTACCTGCAGGATATACTCCACTTACGTTTTGCTATGGAGCTCACACCTAGTGCGGGGAAATAGTCAGCTCATCTCAATCGTCTGATTGATTGACTAAATTTTAGTGTGTACACGATTTACCTCATTGGTCTTGAGAATGCTCAAGTGAAAAACCAATGTTGGACTGTGCCCAATGGGAGAGCGGTTGCCTTGTTAACCCCGCCCAGGCACAAGACCACAGTTGGGAAATACGCTCTCCAGTAACAAGCATGAAAATTGAGGTGATTTGTACAAGACTACCAAACTTACCAGGGTATACCGTCCTTCACTACGTAATCCAAAATCCATATCCTTGAGGAGGCACCACACAGTGTCATACGCAAAAACCTCAGTGGGTAGCCGTTATTCAAGAGCAGACCATCAGGATGAACCTCATTCAAGCGTATCTTCAAGAGAATAGACTAACTTCAAGACCATCATAGCTACTGTACGTCCAGAAGCCACTGCGGCCAGAAATGCAACCAATTGTGGCTTTGACACTGTCGTTCTCTCGGCCGGACGGAACCGCCAAAAGTCGCTGCAGTAGTTAGTTCCCTGCATCAAGCGGGACATCCAACACTCCGGTCACCGTCAGCGCCGCATACATGCAAGATTCAGCAATCTGAAGCATGTTCAAGCAGCGGGCCACAATAAGGTCAATAATCCCGTTGAGAATCTGAGAAGGTTCGTGCACCGCAGATCATTTATCAAAAATTGGGCAACCTCTGCCTTCAGAAGATTTTACCCAGTACACGTTTCACATAATCTGGGGTTTCTTCTTTATGACTACCCTTCACACTCTTAAGCATTACCTCGTTTTGCAGAAAGTCTCTCTTGACTACTTTCGCATTCCCTGTCCTCGGCGGATCGGATGTACCCCTGTCGTATTCCATCGTGTCGAAATCTAGACCTCCTCGCTTCCGATTTTTTTTCGCCTCCATGCCTTCCAACATTTTTGCGCGCTCCACGTTTTGAAGGAACGCCTTACTTTCTCTGGTGGTCTGGGCAATCTCCGCTCTTAGTCTTGCGGCTCGCTCCGCATTTTCATTCGCAATCTGCTCGGTCAAATGGTTCCATTTGAATCCCCTTAGGTACTTCATGTTCCATACGTCGTCGTGGTACCACCCTCCTTTTTTGCCACCAATGATAGTGGCATTGAGTGTCTCCGCAGCTACCTTGGCGTCCTTTTTTGATAGAAACTCGACCCAACCATCGATAAATGATCGTTTCTTGTTTCCCCCAGCTTTAACCCGTCGCGTATGTGCCTCCGAATCTTCGGGAGTGAGAAATATGCGGCCAATTTCGCCGTACGGCTGGAGGAGGTGCTTCACAGTCGCGGGCTTCATGAAGGGAGGTATACGCGTAAGGTAGATGACGCCAGTCTTCTTGACTTTCTTGCGACTAGCTTCGAGCTTCTTGGATGTTAGAGACGAAGGAATCTGATTTGTCAGAGGTAGCGATTTCGAGTGAGAAAATCCGTCTTCTTCTGCAGCGTTGGAAGAGGCGCTACCGTCCCTGAATTCTTGCTTCCCCAGGAGTTCACTGGTTAGGTTTTTGCGAGAATCATGGCCCTCATCGTCACTTGCAAGCGACTCGTCCTCTGTATCGTCATTCAACTTTCGTCGTTTCGAGGGCCTAGGCCGGAAAGCGGCACCCTTGGAATCCTGTCCGCGATCAGAATCGTACCCGTGGTCGTTGTCTTCCTCGCTCTGAGAAGCATCAAGCCAGTCATTGTGATTGCGACTGGACTTTTCCATCGTGCAGAAGCGCCGGGTCGGAAATGAATGTTGATCGCATTCGCAAAGTTCAGCATTTGCGAGAGAAAGCTTGCGTAGATCGGGCCGACCCTACCGAGCATTTCTTGTCCGCGCTAACCTAGATGGATCGTGGACCTTTATCGATACGCTGAGTGCCCCTAACCTCGCTCATCCGTGCGCAGCAATGACCCCTCCAACTTCTCCGGCCACATGCCTGCTTGAGACTAGCCCATCGACCTGGATGAGAAGACCTGCGTATGATCTCTGCAGAACGACGTGATGCCCCCTTGGATCACTGCAAGTTCAGAGCGCAACGCCATCGTGATACAAGTCGTCTAAGCCTGGCAAAGCACCGGGAATGTGACCAAAGGGCGGTCTTGAGCCAGCAAATACCTTTACCAAGCGTAGGGAACGAACCATCAAAACGTCAGGCACTTAATCCAGGCTTCGCCAAGGTTCGCTCGTAATCGTATCATTGCCGATGAAGACCAGGCCTGACGGTCGATGCCAAGGCTATGGGCTGATTTTGCACTGATCAACAGTATCTCAAAAGAGCAAACAGCATGTGATGATAGGTCGGATATTTTGCTGCTCCCTTTTTTTGACTTTGACTTCGTCATATACCGACCTACTGTTGCGATTTTCCCCTTGCACAGCCTGGCATGGCATCGCCCCAGCCTCACCTAGATACCCCTGACAGCTTCCTCTTTGCGCAACGGTCAGGATTTGCCATCTCAAGCTGATTGGCAGGGGTTATGAACCCCACAGTGCGCTATCTCGCATCACGGACGCTACATCATTTTCATTTGGACCAAGGTCATATGTTATGCAATCATGGCCGGTGTATATATACTCAATGACCGCGCTCTTTTTCCAGTGTTCTTGCCTTGGGCACTGCTATTCACCGGGTAAGACAAGACCTCAAAATGAAGTTACTTTTTCTGGCCGCGGCGTTTAGCGCTGCTATCTCTCATGGGGATGCTCGTTCAACTCTCCGCTCCAAGCAAAAGTATGACAGACGATCCTTGCCGCCGATGCGTACAGAACATTATAATTTTCCGCGTCAGTCGAATTCACCTTACTTGAATAACGCGACAGCCAAGTACGCTGTCAATGGTTCAGCATTACCAGACGTGTATTTTGACATTGGTGAATCTTATGCGGGTCTGTTGCCAGTTGACAACACTGGAAAGGAGCTCTTCTTTTGGTTTGTGCCGTCAACGAACCCCAATGCTACAGACGAAATTGTTCTGTGGCTCAACGGTGGGCCGGGGTGCTCCAGCTTGGACGGATTCTTGCACGAGAACGGTCCTGTGGTCTGGCAACCTGGAACCTATCTACCAGTCCCAAATACGTACTCATGGACAAATTTGACGAATGTGGTTTGGGTTGAACAGCCCGTCGGTACAGGATATACCCAAGGGACTCCGAATGCGACAAGTGAAACAGACGTTGCTACCCAGTTTCTTCCGTTCTGGAAGAACTTTGTGGACACGTTCGGACTCCAAAACAGAAAAGTCTACGTGACGGGGGAGAGTTACGCTGGCCAATACGTCCCATATATTGCAGATGCCATGTTGAGCCAAAACGATTCAGTCCATTTCGATGTGAATGGGATCATCGTCTACGATCCCAGTATTGGCTATGATGGTATCACTGAGCAAGTTCCTGCCTACGCATTTACTCAGTATCATAAGCAGCTCTTCCCCTTTAATGACACCTTTGAAGCTCAGATTGCCAACGCTAGCGCAGCTTGCGGGTATGATGAGTTTTTGAATAATGGCCTCCAATTCCCACCAAGTGGCCCGTTTCCGCCGGTTCCGGGCACGCGAGCGGGCAGCGATAATCCCGTTCGTGGTTGCGATGTGTTTGACGACATATTTTCGGCAATATTCGAGATTAATCCGTGTTTCGACATCTACCAAGTTGGTCAATTATGCCCTATTCCTTGGGACGTGTTGGGCTTCCCATATTCAGACTTCTACCTCCCAGTTGGCTTTTCGCAGCCCTACTTTAACCGCACCGATGTCAAGCAAGCTATCCACGCTCCTCTCGACACCAACTGGATGATCTGTACCGACACCGATGTCTTTGTCGATGGCGGTGATAGATCTCCACCATCTGGAATTAACGGAGGTCCTCTGGCTCGTGTCACTGAAAAAACCAATAATACCATTGTTGGCCACGGAATGTTGGACATGGTCCTAATCATGAATGGATCTCTACTCACTCTCCAAAACCTAACCTGGAATGGTGCACAGGGCTTCTCCCAGCCACCCACACTGCCATTTTACGTTCCCTACCACAATGATGCAGTCCAAGGTTCTGTCGCTGGTGCCGGTGTCTATGGCAGCTTCCGCACGGAGCGTGGCCTCACATTTGTCAGCGTGGACCTAAGCGGACATGAAGTTCCTGAATTCCAACCGAGTGCTGCGTATCGACACCTGGAGTTGTTACTGGGTAGGATTAGTAGTTTGGATGAAGTTTCGCCTTTCACAACACAGCAAGATGTCCTTCAGCCTGCCGACCCCCTTGGGAACGGCACAGCACCTGTAAAGGATAATGCGAATGAAATGCTGCTGCATCCGCGAAGAAGACAAGCTGGTCAAAGAGCCAAAGTCAAGGGTGGCGCGGACAAGTACCGTGGTTTGACGGGGGCTGTGAAGTCTGATTCCTTGGTCGAGTCGCTCGGCTTGTAAATAGCCTATACTACAAAATTGCACGACGTTGCGTGGTTACTACACTATAATGTGAAAATATCTGATCTACATTATCTCAACTTTGTAATTTTGTAGCCCCTCATCGCATCGGACCGTTCATCAGTACGATTAGGGATGTGACCTTTCGTGCATGCGCGGCTGTGATCATGGTTCAGTCAATACCAAAGGTTGACAGACCAAGAACAAAGCGAAGAGAAGGGCTCCTTCACAGAAGCGAGTCGCAGTCTAGCAGCGATTCCACGAACCCAATGTTCTAGACGATTCGAATCAAGTATGAACTTCTCATATTGACACAAGTGCTGGATGAATACATCATTGCGTACATTTCCGGTGTAGTGACTTCTTGACTGAACCTAATCTTCAGGCGAATCGAATACCACTCGAGAACTCAATAAAAACACATGAATTTGCGTATGTATGCAAGGCTCAATTTCGTAGGAAGTCCACAGTAAAATGATCTACAAGGGGTTTGGCAACATCAAAAGGTAACGTCATCCCATGTATATGCTTCCGATCTACGCATTAGCGCCAGAAATTACAGACAATGGGTCAGTTGGAAGGCGTTACTGAAGTCAACGTCTGTGATCAGACTTAATGCCGAAGCCAAGAAGTTTGAATCTATGTTCTAATGATTCTAGGGTTTCGAAGATCCTCATCATTTCAAAGGTCCATACCACGAAAAAATCCCTAGGGTCCTTTAACGTCTGATGTAGAGTAATCGTGTCCAGGAACCCCCGTAAAGAATTTAGCCTGAATGTGTAAATTCAGGTGTAAGGGAATTTCAGGACCGGTACGGACGCAACCGAACCCTCGCCACTACGAACATCGACATCGACTTTCTAGGTTCGTGAAACGCGCCACGTCACAAATTGTTTGGACTAAATTCAAGAATACCCAGAAAGAGTGCTACACCTTTAACCTTGGGGTCCTTGACCTTGAATATCTTGTACCGTAAAGCCTGTATCAAACCCAGCTATGTGATCCTGACCCTGACCGTGAGAGAATTCTCTCAGGCAGAATATCACTATAGGTTTCCACCATGTGAGTGGTGGAGAGTTCTTCTCAAGCCTGTTCCTTCAGTAGACCTTACTCGATGAGGCTAAGTTCCAGGGTTTGTTGGTAATCTTCTCGTCAATGACGTCCATAGAAATACGCCGAAGTAGGCAAAGTAGTTAATCAAGATCAGACTGGATTGGGGAATGTGATGGCTTTGGCGTCTGGGACTCCTTTGATCCGGTGGACTGGTTTTGGAAGACAGACTTACTTAAATCCTGCGTTTGTATAAACCATAGTACTCGTGGAGCAACCAGTCTTTCGCTGAACATTCGCTTCTCATCACAGTCACTTCTTTCTCTCTGACATCATGTTTTCCAAAGTCGCCGCTGCACTTGTGCTTGGCCAAGTCTTGGCTGCGCCGGTCGAGCTTGAGCGTCGAGCATGTCCCAATATCCACGTATTTGGAGCTCGAGAAACGACTGCTTCTGCTGGTTACGGTTCCGCTGGCACAGTCGTCAATTTGATCCTCAATGCACATTCTGGGTCAACGGCTGAAGCAATCAACTACCCGGCAGCAGGAGGCAGTGACTATGGATCGTCCGTCCAAGCCGGTGTGGCAGCCGTCGGAAGTCAGGTCAACAGCTTCAACGAACAATGCCCTGACGCGGAGCTGGTGCTTGTTGGATATTCGCAAGTAAGTGTCCCCAGAACCCGATCGAGAAACGGCCACCTGCAGGGTAGACGGCAGGCAAATCCGGGCTACCCTGTATTTAATTTCAACAGTGACTGATAGATGTTGGATCATAGGGCGCCCAGATCTTCGACGATGGATTATGTGGTGGTGGCGACACGAACCAGGGAGTCACCAGTACGGCAGCTACCATATCTACCGCTGCTCAGGCCAAGGTCAAGGCTGTCATCTGGATGGGAGACCCAAGGCACTCTCCCGGCGAACCATTCAACGTTGGCACATCAACTGCCGGTGGATTTGACGCGCGCCCCAATGGGTTTTCTTGTGGCTCCTTCTCATCCAAAATCCAAAGCTACTGCGATGCTGCCGATCCGTACTGTTCAAATGGAAATGATGCCGCCACCCATCAAGGTTACGGATCAGAGTATGGACAAGCTGCTCTCACATTTGTGAACAGCAAGTTGTGAATGTCAGAGGAGGCGGATGTTTTCGCACGATTTGACTTGGAAAATTGTCCAATGTCGATAGCGGATGATCCTGTCTGGAGGCAAAACGCCCTAAGATACCTTTTTCTTCTCTGTGAATATGTAAATATGGACTTCAAGTCATATTGAATCAAGTCGTCAGCGACACCTTATACGTGACTCTACTCAACAGTCATCTTGTAGAAACACAAAGGAAGAACACAATCGTGTAGCGGGTCCGGACAAGTTCCATTGGCTACAAAAGTCTTATTCATTGAGGCTAGGATTAGATTTGACGTCCATGGAAAAATTGGTTCATCGTATCACCACCCATCACGGCTTCGAAATGGGCCAATTTGTGGAGCGAATGATCTATCGCGAGAGTGATAGAGTCAGCAATTTTTACGAGTGCGAACCAGGTGGATCGTCGAGGCACGGGAGGTCCAATGCAATCGGCATGGCCCCAGTATAGGAATAGTGAGGTATTAGCGTCACATGCCATATATTTGTTTTTCGAATATTGACCAGAACGTAAAATCACTATCATACGAGCTTCCTGTCGACTAGGTATGTACAGGCACGCGTACGATCACAATCCCCCAAAACAAGTCGTTCGACAAACACTTCTCAAATGAAGCCGCCCACGATACTTTGACATTGCAAACCCAACACGCTGTGTTTGGTACTGTTCAGCGTCAACCCCATCTTTAGTCTTACGCCAATCGGAGCCCGTTTCTGACCCTTATATACGTACCAGACCCTGCGACGCCAGCATTCTATCTATGCGCAGGAAATTGGCACTTCTTGTTCGTGCTCTTGTTCCAGCCCAGTCTACTTCTTACTAGCATTGGACTCTGACTGTCCACCTGGCTCAAGAGTATGTTCGTGGGTTCCTTCATGAATGATTCTCCCCCCTTCCTCCTGTCGACATACTGCAGCTGAGGCTACCCATTTATCTTGAAGGATCTCCTCAAGCGTTGCACGTCTCCTCGGGTCAACCTCCAGCATACGTCCGATGATATGTCGGCTTTCTCGCGGAAGGAGTCGAAGCAGCCGCCAAGGTCCCTTGATGACCTGTGACGATTGCGAAGAGGACGCTGAATTGGCAATTTCCGAAGAGTTTTGGGCTGCGCCATTCGTTGAAGATGGAGGATCAGATTTGGCTCCATTGTGATGGTGGTGATGATAGTGGTGGTGATGACTCGAAGCTACGGATGGATCGTCGTTGCCTTGACCTGCGGCGCTCGATGCGGATGCGGCTCGCTTTTTGTCTTCATGAGCTTCGTCGAGATTCGAGCTCGATTTGGAACGTTCGGAGGCCTTTCTGGTGTCGGCTACCTGCTGGGCAGGATCAGGAGGAGCCACAAATAAACGATACGAATTGTCGGATATTCGAGGTGCCTTCCAGGGAAATCGACGCAAAGTCATGCAACAAAAGATGATGGCCAGCGACCAGACATCTGTAGGCTGGGGATCGTATTTCGCGTTATCGTATACTTCTGGGGCAAGATATGGATCAGAGCCAACAATGCCTAGAAAATGTCAATAGGGGAACGAAGGAGGGCGAATGACTTGGTGCCCTACCGCTGGCAAGGACAATGTCATTTTCAAAGGGATATCGATAGACCACGGCGCTACCAAAGTCGATGATCTTCATGATCCCGTGTTCGTTGACCACGACATTGTCAAGCTTCAAATCTCGATGTGCGAGGCCCATACTGTGGAGGTAGGTCACGCCGTTGAGAATTTGCATGGTCGAGCAGGTGCACTCTTCACGCGACATCTTGCCAGTCATGACACATGCAAAGAGATCGAAAGGTGCATACTCCATCACCTCGTACCAGGCTCCTCTTTCATGCACGATGTCCATGGTTTCAATGATATTGCCGTGATGCAATGTCGATCCAATGCAAAACTCTGCTGTCACTTTCTTGCTGTATTCCCTCTCGGTCTCATAGGAATGACGGGCACGGAACTGCTTGACTGCAAAAGTAACGCCGTCACTGCTTCTTTTCATCAGCCGAACGGAACCGCCGGCACCTGAGCCAAGCACTTTGCCAAATTTGCCGTATTTAGTCTGCAGACCGTGATCATCGGCGAAAGGAACGTTCTGCTGAACGGCAGCAACTTGCTGATGGGGAGGCGTGTGGGCTCCCGAGCTATCTATTTTGCTCGCTCTTTTCGATCCCGATGGTGACTGCGTACGTTTTTCCTTGTTCTTGGATCCGCCAAGTTTGAAGAACCTTTTCAATTCTGACATGGACCCATGTGGCTTGTGCGACGACAAAGACCCATTCTCGTCCTGCTGTTTAGCTCCTCCTCCAAAGAAGCTGTGTCGCTTGTTTTCCACTTTGGGTATGTCTGTCGCACTCCCACTGGACCGGGGCAAACTTGAAGATGGCGGTCCCATGAACGTTTGTCGTCGAGCATCTTTGCCAAAGACAAATCGAGCATCTATGGCGTCTAGATTCCGAGATTGGGGTGGTCTCTTACTGCGTGCATAAGGGTCGTCCCGCTCGCCCTGGGGTGTAAAGGGTCGACTGTAAGGAGTGGCGGAGCCGGGAGTGGTGCTACCAGGAGTACCTGTCGGACTACCTTCGTGCGACGGAGGCAGGGAGTCTCCAGCAGGACCAATGCTAAAATTCGGGGCATGCTTTGGATGACTTGCCACAGGTCCAGCTGCGTCCGAGACGGATGACGGTCGAGTTGAGCTGTGTCTCGAAGAGGCGGAAGGCCCAGTAGTTGATCCAGTCACGGACCTCGATTCTTCATATGCACTCGGCACCGATGTAGGCGGCGCGTCGTGGGGAGGAGAGCCTTGAGGGGTCATGACTACTGGATCGTGTGCTAGTTTACTTCGTGGAGCGCTTCCAGTTGTTCCAGAGGTAGCTTCATCACGAGAATTGGTATGGTGGGGCGTTAGTGGTGGGGAATGTACGGCTGAGGTGGGCGACGATTGGCGGGGCGTATTTCCCGACGAGCGTGTTGCTTGGAGAGAAGGAGTTTGCGAACTGGAGGGAGACGGCGCCTGAGTAGGTTAGCGGGCAAAACAGCATCCACCATGACAAATTGAATTGGATGAAGACCGCTTCTGCTCGGGCGACTCACTCTTGATGGTGGAAGAGATATAGGCTCATAGGTGAAGTGTTCCATTCTTGTAGCTTGGATCTTCGATTTCTGGAGCGTGCCGCACAGATTACGTAGCTCCACTTGAGCCTCGTGGGATAGTTGCTGAGCCGGGGGGTGATCGGGCCCCGTCGGAGTTTCCATATGTTGCAGATCAGACTCTGGAGATATCTCTTGATTGATGGAGGTGAACCTGACCGCCTGCTGGCTTGGCTCGTTCGCCTTGGCCTCGGCCATGACGGGATAGACTCGGGTGGGGAATGCCGACCGATCGCTGTTTTGCTTGTTTTGCTGAGCAGGGTGCAATGTCGCGTACCGTGTTTGCTTCAAGGAACTGATGTGTTGGTCCGCCAAATCGTCCACTTGATTTCGAGTCGGTCGTCAAAACCTAGTTAGGCCGAGCTGCTAAAGCACGGAGACGCTCATCAAGTGTTCTCGATTGCACATCGCCACTGCGCAAGCTTCGTGGTGACTTGCAGGGCAGTCGAGGATGCAGGGCGGGATTGGAGGAGGGGCAGAGGTGCAGGAGGTAGAAGATGTCGAAGAGGTTGAAGATGTTGGGCAGGTGTCGCGGGGCTCCGGAAAATGCCGACTGTTGAGACTGCCACGTTCGCGACTCAAATTTTCCCAGACACGCCCGCGTTGGCAATGGCGAAGACTGCCGCCGGCGCACAGATCGAACAGAGTCAGAGTCAGAGTCAGAAGCCGACGTGATAACAAGGCTACCGGGATGAGTAAATAACCAAGCTCATGGGTGCCGAGCAAGCCGCGATGCAAGTGATGCAATAACTCCATCTCGGCTTGCCGGCTTACCCAATCCTCCTCGCCACCAATGAGCTGCTGCCCAGGCTTAGTCGCTTGGCTGGGACGATAGCATAATGCATGGTTGTATGCTACTACGGACGCTACGATAAACGGGCAGCTGGCTATGCCTTGAGTGCACGCTGACATCGCCCCCATAGTGCTCCCCATGGCCCTACGCTACTTCTTCCCTCTTCTGTCGACACACGTTCGGCTACATCAGGTATCATGACCTGGATGCAAGCTGCTATCCTCTCCGCCAACTCCCGCTCAAAATGCACTGGGGGCTGTTCCGCTTCCATGTCAGCAACAGCATCTTGAAGAACCAGCCTGACTAATTCCCCGTCCCTGCTGCCGGCTAGAGTCGTGTAGAAGAGCAGATACATTTCTTGCGAGCGTGGCAGCATGCGACGAGCCATGGAGCTCCAAACGTAGGAGAATCCAGACCAATGGCCGCCATTGGCGTAAAAGCGCAGGAGAGAAAGCCAAGAAGCGTCATCGGTAAGACGGACGAGAAAGTGGTCCATGACAGCCAGGACCCTTTCTTTGTATGCCAAATTTTCCTCGGATTGGTCCATAACGCTCCAATCCAGGCCACGACCCTTATCGGATTCATCTTCTTCGTCTAACACGATCGGCGAAGGAGGTGTTTTTGTTGATCGATCTAATTTGTGCAAAAGTAAAAATATTTCCTGATTGAAAATAGGGTGGCCTTCGTACGTCATCATGTCCAGGAGTCGGATAGCATGGTCAAGCGTTTTCCGATCCGGTCTGGAGGTGACTATAGTCTCGAGAACCTGGAGGTAAGTCTCCCTCGAAATCTCTTCACCTGCCTGGTGCATGGCATCCATGGCGTTGAGGAGATCTTTTCGACCAACACCGTGAAGCTCAACAATCCGTTGAAAGAGCCGAAGAACTTTTTGCCAGTGTAGTGTCTCTGGAAAGGATGGAAATGTCTCCATAAAGGAATGCACGAACGAATTTTGCATTGGCCCATCGCTTGATACTGTCCACGGATCTCCTAATATTTGCCGTGCTTTGCTTGCTGTGGTGTTGTGCAATTGGTCAAGGAGGGTTTGCAAAGCGTTCGCCGAATGGTTTCCGGAAGGCGAGAGCCCCTGAGGAAGACCTTCTGCTTCAGACCCAATCAACGCACTCGATACCGCCGACGGATCAACAGAATTCTCCACGCTGGTAGTCGGGGAAGGAACATTATGCATTTTCTTGCTAGAGGAATGAAAGATTCGCAATTGTTGACTTCTTAAGCCGGGCGATCGTCGCAGCGAAAGCGGTGAGTCTGAATTGGGACTCAGACTGGTCGTCCGATAATCTTCCAACGAGAAGTCATTTGATAGTACCTCATTCGTGCTCGTTGTGTCACCTTTCATCGCTTTAGCGGCTGTGATACTGTCTCTTTCTTTCTCCCTTTCCCGAGCTTCACGTCGAAGCACGCCTCCCCAGAGCGTTTCCAGGTCAAAATGTCCTCTCTTTTCTTCTGTAAACATCTGGACGACGAGCCTTACCCCCTCGGATGTTGGACCAAAGCCCACAAAACTAGTACCTTCGTGCGTCTCCTCCTCATTTGAACGAGAACCCGCGGCCTCTACGCTACCAATATTCACACATACCCAACCAGAACGCAGTTCGTCCTCCAATCCACCTGTTTCGAGAGCACCTGCATTTCGCATTATTTTGGAGCGCTTGGCCTTCCTCCTGAGTTTCAACTTCATTTCATTTCTACCCAGCAGCCCATCAGCAAAGGGTTGAAGCTTATATGTCGTGCGTAACCATCTGCAAAGCCGATCTGCAGAAACGTGTAGATGCTTTTCGCTGCGCGCAGTGCCAATAATCATGATTAGATTGCTACCCAGCGCGGGTGGGGGATCGAGGTTGCGGAGGTCAAGGAGTGACAGATCATCGAGACCCAGGTCTGTAGATATATGCTGCAAAACAGGTGACAGGCTAGGGGGCGGATCATTGGGAAGATCTGGTATACGCTGCCGATCGGCGAATGGACTTTGGGCTTGCTGGATGTGTGGTGCATGTTCTTGAAGATACCAAGGCGTGTAAGTAACACTTGGAAGTTCCGGAAATTCTTGCTCTACTTCTGCCTTTGGCGGTGCACCGTCACTACGCGCCCTTGCCTTGACCCGGATGCTCTGAGGAGAGTCATTATCTTGGGGAAATGGAGTCTCTCGCTCGCTTGCTTGTGATGTTAACGCTGCAAATGTCCGCAATTGACGATACCGCGAACGTGACAAGAGAAAAGGGGGAGTTTTCAGTGGCTGTAGCTGGACACCCACGGAAGCAGCAAAGGTAGCAATGACCTTAAACTGGCAGCCATGGCATCCCAGCGCCGTGGCAAGGGATTTAGCTGGCGGCATGTCTGAGCATGTTGGTGCTCTGTGGCGAAAGATAGGTACCCAGGGTCGCGACAGTAGTGTAGAAGAGATAAAGATGATTTTGGCGGACTGTTCTAGGCTATCTTCTAATCGATAAGGTGACGTTGGAATTTCTAAGCCCAAGGTGCCAATACTTTATGCCTCTGTGCCTAGATATTGCGGAACTTTCATACTCCACCGCCATTGCCTCCTTCTGCTTTTCACCTGTTTTCGAATGGCGTCAATGCCATCAAATCCCGGCATGGAGGTCGACGCCGTACCCTCAGTCCACACACTCCCCATTCGTCAACATACAACCGCAACGTGAGCAGCACTTGACCCAATCTCCTTTTAGGATGGCGAGTACTGACTTCTGAGCAAGCATACTGTGTTGCAACTGTGGAGCTCCCATTGATGGAACCGCATCCGCTGGCGCGTTGTGTTATGACTGCGTTAAGTTGACTGTTGATATCTCGCAGGGCATCCAGCGAGAAGCCACTTTACTCACATGCCGTGACTGTGACCGATGGCTATCGCCGCCCAGCCAGTGGCTCATAGCAGCTTCAGAATCTCGCGAGCTACTCGCGCTCTGTTTGCGGAAGCTGCGTGGGCTCAACAAAGTCCGCATCATTGACGCAAGCTTCATATGGACGGAACCTCACTCGCGCCGCATAAAAGTTAAGATCAGCATACAACAGGAGGCATTCCAAGGGACTATCATTCAGCAAACATTTGAGGTTGAATACGTTGTAGCATTCAGTCAATGTCCTGACTGTGCAAAATCCTATACGGCACATACATGGAGAGCATGCGTACAAGTCCGTCAAAAAGTGCCGCACAAACGCACATTTCTCTACCTCGAACAGCTCATTCTCAAGCATTCGGCCCATAAAGACACCATCAATATTAAAGAGGTTCATGACGGTATTGACTTCTTCTTCGCGCAGAGGAATCACGCCGAGAAGTTTGTTGAATTTCTGACTTCGGTGGCACCGGTCCGAACCAAGAAATCGCAGGAACTCATTTCCATGGACATTCACACTTCCACTAAATCGTACAAATTCACTTACTCTGTGGAGTTGGTCCCGATCTGCAAAGATGACTTGGTTGCTCTGCCTCTTAAGATCGCAAGACAGATTGGCAATATCTCGCCTCTTACAATATGTCACCGAGTCGGAACATCAGTGAACCTGATGGATCCGAACACCCTACAGACAGCCGATCTAGCCACCCCAGTATTCTGGCGATCACCGTTCGCTCCAATCGCAGATGTTCAGGAACTCGTCGAATTTATCGTTATGGATATTGAGCCAACAGGCACCCAAAATGGAAGGTGGATGCTCGCGGAAGCAACAGTAGCCAGGGCGTCAGATCTCGGGGTTAATGATACGACATACTTCACACGGACGCATCTCGGGGGCATATTACATCCTGGTGATTCGGTGATGGGCTACCACCTTACGGGGACAAATTTCAACAATAGCGAATTTGAAGCGATTGCAAGTAATCGGAAACTCGCCGACACCATACCCGATGTCTTACTCATTAAGAAGGTCTATCAAAGAAAGAAGAAGAACAAACCCCGCAACTGGCGGGTCAAGAGGATGCCTAAACAAGAAAGCGAGATGTTACCACGCAAGCAAGACCAAGATCGCATGGAAAGAGACTTCGAGATGTTCCTCAGGGACGTGGAAGAAGACGAAGAGCTCAGAAACACGATGGCTGTTTATAAAGCCGAGCAGCGCGCACGGGCTGAGCAAATGGGCGGCGGTCAAGCAGGAGAAGAGGCAAGCGAAATGGATGAGGACGAGGGTGAGGATGAGGATGAAGGACTTCGCATACCCATGGACCAGCTGCTGGATGAATTTGATGAAATGCACATGGATGACAATGATCAGGGTTGACTTTGCGCGCTCTATGTTGGTATAAGCAGGGCTAGTAGCCCAATAGCTTTCACGAGATAAGTGCCTTCCCAAAATGGGAAAATCACCGTGCAACTTGTATCTATAATAGCGATTAATATAAGTCAAGTTCAAATGGCGACAGCTTCATCAATAGTTCTTAAGTATTCATGTGCTACTAAATACCTACTCAGTACGTAGACCTGGATCTGTTGGGTCTACTCCGTACCGGGTATGGCTCGCATTCTAAAGCTCTGCACTGGACCTCGGTCCGTCGTCCCTTCGCTGTCTGCCAGTACCCGACAACGATTCTGTATCTCTTGCACGCAAACACCTGCTTCAACTGCACTGCTGTGCCAGCATCCCTCGCAGAAGTCGTTTTAGTGATGTTGGGCGCTTATCAGGATACTCTGCGTGGACATGGAGTTCATGACCAGTCTTCAAAATGGCCTCGATGAACTCAAACCCTCATTGTTCGGTACGTCCAACATGGCGCGCCGGTTCAAGGGATAATACTGATAGAAAACAGAGCTCCTTTCCGAGCAGCAGCTCGCATCTCTGATCCCTCCATCTTTAAGATACCTTCTCGCCCTTGCGACTCACCGTCATCCGCGCTACCTCCTGCGAGTACTTAACTCTTTCGATGAAGTCTATGCGGTGCTTATGCTCCTTGTGGAGCGTCATTTCCTCCGAGTCTACCAAGGCGGCTTCACAGAAAACTTCTACGGTCTCAAGCGAGAGCGCGTTCTTCGAGTCAAAGGCGGCGAAGTCCCTCGTGCCCAAATCGGCGCTGCCAGTCAGGTTCGAGAAGCTCTGAAGCTTCGGGAGTTTGACATATGGAAGAATCTTGCGGTAACGGTTGGCTTGCCCTATATCAAGCGCAAACTAGACGAAAGCTACGACATACATGCGTCTCAGGCGACAATTCTTGGTCCGGCCTATCAAGGACAGACTTTACCACGGAACGCAAGCCTTCGACAACGATTCATGCATTACTACAAATGGTTTTTACGCAACATATACCCCAGTGTTAACGCAGCGTACTATTTTTCGTTACTCGCTTTCAATTTGGCATACCTCTTTGACGGATCCAGATACCACTCCCCCTTTCTGTGGCTCATAGGGACGCGGTTACGCAGGCTGGGTGCGGCAGATTATCATGCAATTGAGCAAGCTCACCAGCCTAAACCTCCGTCGAATTCCATGGCACGACCAAAGCACCCCATCTCAATTCTCAGTTCACAGACCTTCAGTCAAGCAATCTTGCCACGTCTGCTCTCGTCCCTACGATTCGCGCTTCCGGCTTCGATATTCGCTCTAAAATTTCTCGAATGGTGGCATGCCTCGGATTTTGCACGTCAACTATCCAAAAAGGCGACAGAGGGTATTGAACTGCCACCGCCAATCATCTCGGGCCTTCAGCAGTCCCATGAGAAGGAGAGTGGTCCAAGCAGCCACCCTGAATCCAGAGTCCACAAGGGCCTGGATGGCGAACAGCTGGCGTCCCGCAAGACTTCATCTGGACCACCTCTCGATGCCCATTCCCTCCTTCCCATATTCACTGTACCATCTCCAGAGCCACCGCGGACCGAAAACTGTCCCATTTGTCTGAATCCCATCATCACACCAACGGCGGCACAGACGGGGTACGTCTTCTGCTACACCTGCATCTACAAGTGGGTTGACGGGTCTCATCCTCGCCAAGCAGCCTTTATGGAAGGTGGTGCTGGAGAAGAAGGTTGGGCTAATCAAGAAGGCAGTCGTCAGGGGAAATGGGAAAGTGGTCAGGGCAGGTGCGCTGTAAGTGGGCGACGAATTTTAGGTGGGACAGAAGGACTCAGGAGAATAATGGTCTGAGCGGATGATAACTTATTAGAAATAACACCATTGCTCCATGGGATGTCACTTCCCACCTCCCAAGCCGTGGTTTGATCTTCTCCAGGCTGCTTTAGGTTGCAGAGTAACCTCAGCTACTGAAGTCAAAGCTCATGCATTATACATAGAATTCGTTCGCGAACTTTTAGACACGACGTTGAATATGTTGAAGATTCTAGAAGAGTGCAGAAAGAGCATTCAATCTTCTATATAAATGAGTATGGCAAATACCAAAGACTTGTGGTCTGATCTCAACGCACGGGTTATACCAGATTTTCAGACGGATACTTAGCTATGAACAGCAGAGCTGCCCATCCCGAATCAACTTCCTTCTAACTCGGTATCCCTGTCCTCTTATATCGAGACTTTCAGGAGGAGCTAAACATCGAATCGCTCGTTTTTTGATTTTTAAATTGATTTTTTTTTTTTTTCTCTGTACCGCATATGAGGTCGCCCTGCGTCCTGACTGGTCGCTGGTGCTCACATCTCTAAACAAGAAACTTGATTACAAGTTTCTTGAATAGATCGTCTGCTTCAGTGGAAAAGATCATCGCAGAGTCGGGTCGTCATTTCAAACTGCTAGTCAAACGTGAATAATGACTGCATTACCTTCCAATTCTGTGATGCGACGACCTTCACGTGGGTCTCTTAATGATCCAAGACCGCACAATGCTTAGTCGTGCTTCAAGGGATGCCAAGGCGAAGCAAATTAGCGCAAGGAGCTATTTACTTGCGGATATCCAGGGCAGACATGCGGTTATGGACGCCGGGCCGAACAGTCAACCTACCTTAGATTGACGTGACTGCGCCGCATCACTGAAGGGGCATCGCCATCGTCCAACATATTGCAGCTTAAAGAGGTCTACATCCACGGGCTTAGAGAACTTGATTCCAGCGCAGAAGGCAGATTTTCCAACCAACGAGCGGCGAAGTGACTGGACGAATGGGCAAATATTCAATCATAACAAATAAGCAGCGCTTGCGATATCGCTCTGATGGGTGATCCACACAGCAGACAGTGGATAGGAAAAATACGTAGCATTCTTGCACGCTTATGAAGCTCGGTCATTTGCCGGAAATGCCTTGGAAATGTCAAGAAAGTTCTTCGACTTGCTGAACTGTTCCAACGGTCGGGACTCATCGGAAAGGAGGTCCCGAGAACAGTGGGCTGCGGCTGAGGCTATGCTTGAGTGAAGTCACACCCTGTCCGGCTGGAGGAAGAGCTCAGCCTTCGACGTCCACGGCACCCTTCCGTCAGCAGCTCGCATTTGGTGGGGTATTTATTACCTTACCCCTCTCAATCTGCTCGACTACATCCTCGCACTTTACTCCAACATCCTTCCAAGCAGCTCACTTTTTGATCCTTAGAAGCGACCCTTTGTTTCTTTGAGATCTCTATAGAATAAATAGCACAGCGATCGCAGAGCTCCACCATGTCCGGCCCCTACGATCAGTACAATCAGCAAGGTTACCAGCAGGGCTACCCTCCTCAAGCCCCAAATTATGCTGGTAGCTACGACCAGAACTATCAACAATATCCGCCTCAACAACAACAACAACAACAACAACAACAACAACATCAGCAGTATCCTCCCCAACAAGGTGGCTATGGTGCTCCTCCAGCTCCCAGCTATGGCGAACAGTCTCAGTACGGCTACAACCAGGGCGCGTACGGTCCTCCACATGAGGGCGGCTTCCAACACGGTCACCAGTATGGTGGTGGCTACGAACAACAAGCATCTCGCGACCAATATGGCAGCTACCAGCCTCAATCCCCCGGCCACCCTCATCAATTTCCGCAACAGGGAGCGTACGGTTCAGCACCTGCCCCCGCAGATCCAAACAACCCGTACGCACAGCAGCAAGGTCAAGGGGATCCAAATGCTCCAGAAGGCGAGCGAGGCCTAGCAGGCGCACTTGCAGGCGGTGCTCTAGGTGCCTTTGGTGGCCACAAAGCAGGTCACGGAGTCATCGGAACCTTGGCCGGTGCATTCCTGGGTAGCAAACTGGAAGATAAATACAAGGATTCACATCATCACCAGGGTGGACACCAAGGTGGTAGCCGGTGGTAGGCATGTGAACGAATTCAGGATGGTGCGGGATGAATTTGCTCATTGTTTGGAACTTCATGTGGCTGAGACAATTGGGAACTGAGCGCCGCAGATGCAGACAATTGATTATGAATTACGACGGTTTTCGGCTTGGGGTGCTTTTGGAAAGGGATGCTACAGCTCTGCGGATGCATTACTGATTTGCTCAATATTTCTATATATCTCTAATGAACTTTCAAAAGGCCTGTCGAGACTAATGTACATCATCTCTCAATTCCAGCTATATTCATATAGCGTCAAAGTTTAGAGCCCTTGCCTCCAACCGTCAGTTTTTGCAATTCTTCCTTCATGCTTGCACCCATACCGTCAGGCCTTGGCCGTCGGGTTTCGCGATCTACAAATACGTGGACAAACTCTCCAACAGCTTTGACATCCTTCTGAAATTTCTCAAAGATCCCTATCTCGTACGTGATACTGCTCTTGCCCAGCTTCTTAACGCGGAGACCAAGCTCAACAACAGCGGGAAATCCGACAGGTGCGAAATAGTCGCATGATGAGTGTACTACCAGGCCGATTTGATCTGATGTTGGAGGGTGAAGACCACAGCATTCCATAAGATAAGTATTAACGATCGAATCAAATCTAAATCGTTCAGTGCTGAATGCTGCATGGCTTTGGGTCTCGACTAACAAATAATAGTATACACTGTTATTCATATGATCATACATGTCATTATCGCTCCTGAAGGTGTAGTGTTAGCTGTGATTGCAGTGTCGGTTATGTGCGACTATCTGCATGAGCAAGCACAACATTTAAAACATTCAACTTGATACCGATTTTCATTGAGGATATAGGGTGGCATAGGAATAAAAATGGAAATGCAATGAATTGAGAGCATAAGATCCGAAGCACAACGATACTATGGAGAATGTTATGCCTACCATCTTGTCCGATAGTCCAAACGAAATCCATAGTCCTTTCTTTGTCGATTTTTGCGATCATCTTGCCCCATCGTGGCGAACAGGATCAAGTCATCTGCTTCATTGCTGTTTACCGCTTATACCTAGGACTGTCCAGTGTCAGGACCTCGGAGATGACGCCACTTCCGAGGCTTGACTATTCTGCCGCTTGCCAATTTACCGCCCGAAATCGCAGGCTGAAACGACAAGGAATTCGCTTGGCTGCTTACATAATATGTAGGATGCAGTGTTCGCCACAACATCTTTGGCCAGTTATCTACAAAATTAATCATCGCTTTTCAGTGCGTGAATAGGTTGACATATGATCCGTTAGTTCTTCCCGAACACGCAATTAAGCTAACAGGTAGCAAAATGAAACTTTCGCGATCGCGAGAATAACCAAGCCACGCACCGGTCCTGACCAAAGCTTTGTAGCGTGACTGTGGATCTGGTCGTGCCAGCAGCCTCTAGCTCTGTTGAAAAAGACTACATTTTCCCAAGAGAACTGATGGGGATCTCGGTACTCCCTCCAACGAGTCTCTCATATCAGCCTACAAGATTTCCTACAGTTGCTGCAAAAACAATTTAGTTTTCTCACTGGCTCCTTCGCCGCGAATCACTGCCTATTTGCTGCGGCAGGGGCGCATCCCTGCCAACGCAATGGCTTTGACTATTGTCGAGCCAACCCCAGTGGGACCAAAGCAGTTGGCTTCGCCTCCAGCTGTAGCTATCACTCCTTGCGATCCGTGGCCACGACCATATCTTCTTGATGCGGGTCTCCGGAGAGTGCATCCATACCATTTTACCTACAACACCTTTTGCAAGGAACGTTGGCGGGGTCGAGAGCTACTTGATATTTTCTCCACCGAGTTCCGTGATCGTCCTGCGGAGTACTACGTAAGTTTGCCAATGCTTGTTGCAATATAGAAGAAGAGATTCTGATTTGATCAGAAAGATGCTATCGAAGTTGGTAAAGTTGTTCTGAACGGCAAGCATGCCAAGGTCAATCAGATTGTCAAAAACGGCGATGTCATATCGCACACTCTTCACAGACACGAACCACCAGTTACAGCCAAGCCTATCGGTATTGTCCATGAAGACGATGACATGATTGTCATTAATAAACCCGCCGGCGTGCCAGTACATCCAGCAGGTCGGTACAATTACAACTCGATTGTAGAGATTATGCGAGCGGACCGAGGTCACGATTGGAATCCTCTTCCATGTAACCGTCTAGATAGACTGACAAGCGGTATCATGTTTGTGGCGAAGCATAGAGAAGCCGCAGATCGGTTGACTATTCAAATCAAAGGGCGAGAGGTGAAGAAAGAATACATTGCGCGAGTGAAGGGAGAGTTTCCCGATGGCGAGGTTGTCTGCGAGCAGCCAATCCTACAGATAAGTCCGAAGCTTGGACTCAATCGTGTCCGAGCAAATGGGAAAGATGCGCGGACGGTCTTTAGGCGTCTCGCCTACTATCCACCCAGGCAAAGGCCAAGAGAACAAAAGGAAGATATTTCCGACCTCACTACAGATATTGACGGCATTCATCCCGAGAAGGAAGAGGGACGGTCCTGGAAGCGCAAAGAAGGCTACTCAATTGTTAGATGTCTACCACTAACCGGTCGTACTCACCAACTACGAGTGCATTTGCAATTCTTGGGACACCCCATCTCAAATGATCCCATTTACTGTAATCAGCGAGTCTTTGGCCAGGATCTGGGATGTGGCGATGACCAATCTGACGCTGATGAAGATATCATGGCGCGCTTGTCACGTATGGGCAAAGATCAAGTGGCTGAAGCTGTCGCGTATCATGACGAAATGATGGAAGAATACAACAAGCGCAAGGCCGAGAAGTTGAGCGGAGAAATCTGCGATGTATGTGGGACACAGCTCTATACTGATCCGGGTCCGCACGAACTGGGCATTTATCTGCATGCCAAACGCTACGCAAGTTCGGAAGGCTCTTGGGAATACGAGTCCTCATTACCGGACTGGGCCCTCCCTCCCATTGGCATGGCAGGTCCGATAGAGACTACATCCGAGACAGATCCACTCAAGACTGCTTTGGAAAAGTTGGAAATATAAGATTTTTTGGATCACATGTCATTCGGGTTTTTCGAAAGCTGTTGAATGTCTGTAAGGATCCTCATTAGCCGGCTCCCTTGAATTTTTATCGCACCAAGCTTTGCTTTATGCGACAAGGGTTTCACAATGGATTCAGGTCTACAGGTTGTCCACTTTGCTCGCCACTCCATAGCATTGCTTCAAGCTGACGTCATGTTAGTAGAAAATCCATTCATATATTGCAGAAGAAGCTCACCATCTTTAGGTCTTTCAAGGCTTCTTCTGGTGACTGCTTGGAGTCCGGCTGTCCTGATTCGAGTGATTCAACCCATGCATTAATCTCTTGCTTGACACCAAACTCTTCGCTTGGAAACTTCGTTCTCTCTTCCCTACCCTCAGTCTGGACTACCACAGCACCTCCAATGCCTACCTGAAAATTCGTCCCAACTTTCTCCCGAAACACAACGCCTTTTTCGCAAGCCATGCTGAGTCTGTACTCATCATACGTGGTTCCGAAAGAAGCCGATAATGTTCCTGTTGCGCCCGACTTGGTCTTGATTATGGCATCCAGTGTGTCTATTGGTGGGAGATGCTCTTGAAGCTGCGCCGTGAATGCGCTTACTCGCGTAGGAGCGTGCTCTGTGCCAAGGAGCATTCGAAGACCGGCGACGGAATGGATTCCAGCGTCGAGGAGAAATCCTCCTTGATACTGAGGCTTCTTTCGCCATTCAGTCTCTGGACCGGGATGAGCAAAACTTTACTAGTCAGACGGCGGAAAAAGTCTGGTTTACCGTAATAAGCTCCCCCTGGCTTAACCATGCTCTGTACCCTTACATTGAACCCAAGCACTCTTCCAAGCTTTTGGACCTGCTCGCTTGCAAAGGCGATGCTGTCAAAGAAACGGTAGTTTTCTGCTACGCACCACGTCACCTTTTGGGTATCGATATTTTGATGATACCAGTCCAACAGCTCGGTCGCAGTTGCGACATCCTTGGCAATGGGCTTTTCTGCCAGTACGTGCTTGCCAGCCCGCAAAGCTTCTTTGATGTACGATGGTTGCGTCACGATCGGGAGAGCAATAATCACGGCTTGGACGTCGGCACGTTGGAGGAGACCTTCGTACCCTTTTCCTACACCGGCATCTTCGCTGTAAAGGCCAACATTCTGCACGTCTTGAACGAGGCTCTGAACGGAATGAAGCGAGCGCGAATAGACGGCTTTGAGGCTGAGCGAGGGGTTCGCTTTGACAGCAGGCTTGAAGCTCCGAATGTTAGTCGTTCCCGTTTGGAAGACACATGAATATAATTGGGCATGAGGGATAAGAGAAACGAATGCATAATCTCTTTTTTTGGTGGGTAGCGATTTCCAAAGGACCCTTTCTTGACAAGAAAACTCCGTTCTAGGTGGAATTCTGAGGTGTTGTCTGCTATTGGTTTCTACACAAAAAATTTGCTTTATGCCCATCTATGGGTTTTAGACTTACCAGGTGCTCCCTTCTGACAAATATTCCGCTTCCAATAATTGCGACGCCAATTGTCATAATTAGATAGAGGACCAGATACCTTGTACGGCAATAACGAGGTGCTCTACACGAAGTTTTACGAAGTAGTACGAGAGTGTCGCTGTTTGACAATGTGGGATGAGAGGATGTGCAGATTCGATTGCACGCTGGACGTCTTTGTACGTTCAAACACTACCCAGTCAATCTCACAAATTTTTGCGTGCGTTAGTGGCATCTATGACGAAAGAACTTCTTAACATATCTACCTCGGAGGCAAAAATCTAGCCGCACCCGATAGGTCTCTCCCAGTTTGATGATTCAATATGAATACTTTGTTGGATGGCATGCGATGTGTGCATTCAGCAATTAATAGATTCATAGGTATTCGAACTTTTATTCGTTTTCAATCGTTCTTCACTCCTCGCGCATCACCTTCTCAGAGTCTACTATCCATACCACCCCATCCCCGCTCGCCTACCCAATGCTCTCCGGGCCAAACAACCTTCAGTGCCTCCCAGATATGTCCTACATGTACAATTTCGAGCCCTTGCCTGACTTCGTCGGGCAGATCTCGCACATCCTTTTTGTTGCTCTGAGGAAGTAAGACTGTTTTGACGCCCGCACGCAAGGCTCCAATCAGTTTCTCCTTGATCCCGCCTACAGGAGTCACCTTCCCACGAAGGCTAACTTCTCCTGTCATCGCCAGAGTCGGTCTGACCGACTTACCAGAGAAGAGGGAAATCAGTGCAATCGTGTGCGCGAGCCCCGCCGAAGGACCATCTTTGGGGATAGCGCCGCTTGGACAGTGGACATGAATGCTGCGGTTCTTCATCAAATCCTCGTCAGGACTGCTGGCCAGATTGAGGTCGTATGCATGCGCCTTCACCCAGGTTAGCGCTACCTCAACGGACTCCTTGAGCACGTCGCCGAGCTTGCCGGTGAGCTGGACGCGGCCATTGCCGGGCATATCGGCAACTTCGATGAAGAGGATGGAGCCTTGGGCGCCAGTACTGTAGGCGACGAGGCCGGTGACTACGCCCGGACGAGAATCTTTGGCGGCGATTTCTTCTTCGAAACGTTCAACGCCAAGGATATCGTCTAGGTCTGGAACAGTGACGACCGGATTATATGTCGTCGTCTTCGCCATCTTCCGGTCTTGTGAAGCTGTAACAGGTTGCGCCTTTTCAGTAGAAGCGGTAATGTCTTTTGCTTCAGCAAATTCGACAGCTTTGGCGCGGCAAACTGCACCGATTTCGCGCTCCAGGTTCCGAACACCCGACTCTCGGGTGTAAGAAGTTATAACTTTGTCGATGACATCGTCATCCATTGCGATCTGGTCTTTTTGTAGGCCATTTGTCGTTATTTGCTTTGGGATCAGATGACGCTTCGCAATGTGCCGTTTTTCAAGTGTGGTGTATCCAGATAGCGATATTGTCTCCATCCTGTCAAGTAACGGAGCGGGAATAGTCTCCAGTGAATTAGCAGTGGCAATGAAGAGGACCTTGCTGAGATCTATGGGGATGTTGATGTAGTGATCGTTGAAGGTATAATTTTGCTCAGGATCCAAGACTTCAAGCATTGCGGCTGATGGATCTCCATGGAAATTTGACATGCCAAGTTTGTCTATCTCATCAAGTAAGAAAACCGGGTTGGCAATACCGACCTTTTTGAGGCCGTTCACGATCAGTCCAGGCATGGCTGCGACGTATGTTCGCCTGTGTCCACGGATTTCCGCCTCGTCCCGCACCCCACCGAGTGATATGCGATGAAATTTGCGACCAAGAGAGGTGGCGACGGACTTGGCTAAGCTCGTTTTCCCTGTACCAGGAGGGCCGACCAGTAAAAGAATGGGAGATTTGTCCACCATGCGCTTGGTTTTAAGAAGTTGGATCTCCTCTTCCTGCGGCTGTTTGGAGGTCAAGCGCTCTTCAGTTGAGCTGGACTGCTCTTCGTCTGCTTTGCTATCTGTTTGAGCCGTTGACTGAGTGATGCGCTGGATTTGAGCCTCTAAGTCGGCATTGACAGCCTGTTTCAATTTCAAGACTGCAAGATACTCGAGGAGTCGCTTCTTGATCTTTTCAAGACCGTAATGGTCATCGTCTAGTTGTCGTCGTGCACGAGAAAGTGTGGCGCTGTCCAATTTGTCCTCCGTCATCTTGGCCCAGGGTATTTCGGCGAGGTTCTCCAGATAATTCCGGCAAACCTGATATTCGGCTTGTGCCGGGTTCATCTTCTCCAAGCGTTTCAGCTCGCGATCTGCAACCTTTCTCGCCTCCACAGTGAGCTTTGCGTCATCCAAACGTTTTTTGAGTTCGGTCATCTCGTTGCCGTCCTCCTCGCCTCCTTGACTACCACCAGGAAAGCCCGGAAAGCTTGGAGGCATGCCCATACCCCTTGGCAAATGTCGTTTGAGAGCCTCTCCTCTCAGCTTATTGAGGCGATCCAAGTCCAATTCTTGTGGTATACTGGCCGTGACCGAGATCACTCGCGTGTTGCCTTGGATTGTGGAGACTTGTTTTTGCAATAGTTCTATTGTGCGCTCTAGGCGTTCTTTGACCGCCAATGCTGAAAGTATTCGCAGTTTGTCCTCATGCGAACATTCAAGGACGTTCGTCATGAAATCTGCAAGACTTCCTGCATCCTGTACATCTTTTCTCGCAATAAATAGTTCTAACCTACGTGCTAATATAGGAGAGAGTGACACTGTGGAGTTTCGTGGAAGCAGAGAGGAAAGCCGGACAAGCGCTAAGAGCTCACGCGAAAGTTGCTTGAGCTCAGCGAAAAGTGACTGAATCGTTTCGTCTGACGGATCGACAACTGCAATGATATCAGCACAGGTTTAAGCAAAAGAAGGTCAAGATAGTAAACATACCCCTATCCTCATGCCTGACAATCCTCGCCTCCATAAACGGCTTTTCCTTGGTGATCTTCTCTACCCTGAACCGACTCTGGCCCTCTACTATCAATGCCAGCTCACCCTGTCTTCGACCTTGAACACCAGAAACCCTTCCCAGTGTACCGTATGCGAAGACATCTTTGCCTGTTGCTCTTGCTAGGTCGATGTCGGCATCCGATTCCTTGCCATCCTTGTCCTGAAGAAGCCGCTTACCGTCCCTGCTGAGATAAAGTGACGCCAAAGGCACGAATCCGATGTTGATGGGTGTCTGCTCAAGCCTCGGACTGCTTGCGCGACTATAGATATTGGCAAGGACGGCTGCAACATCGGCGCGATTGGCAATAGGAATTCGGAGTGTGACCCCGGGGAGAAGTACAATGTCGCGGGGAAGGGGAATCACGGGAAGAACTTGAGACTGCGATTTGCCCATCGACGAGGGTGATCGATTGATGTAGATATGAGAAGAGAGTTCTGGTGTGTGTCAGTAAAAGTATGTGGCGAGCAATAAATATGATGGTGGTGGTGGTGGTGATGGATGCATGCATATGACGATGGTTCTGGAAGACTGTCCGGCAGCCGAGGTCTGGCGAACCCCGTCTCTTCCGAGTGACTCTCACCCTCCCTAGTACTCCTCTAGATGCAGCATGGTCGCAAACGAACACGACAAATAGATTCTGGTGGTGAACAATATTTTTATAATTCTGATCTACCTGAAGAGATGGTGGTGATATAGGTGGGCAGCATTACCGGCCATGCGTTCCGTTGTCATCTTTCCTAGCTATCCCTTCCCATCCTCGCCTACAGATCAACCAGCAAGTAACCCCGAATGATCTATCGAGCACAGTAACCACCATCGATTAAGATATCTGCGCCAGTGGTGTAGGTGCTTGCGTCGCTCGCAAGATAGACGTACGCTCCCTTCAGTTCCTTCGCCAGTCCGTCGCGTCCCATGGGAATCATGCTCTTCCACAACTTCTGCGTCTCCTGATCAACAAAGTCTGACAGGCCGGTGTCAATGTAACCGGGAGAGATGGAGTTGACACGCGCAAAGTCACGCCACTCGTTGGCCAGCGATTTGGCCATGTGAATACATCCGGCCTTAGCCACATTGTACGATGTTTGCTCTTGAGGATAATTGGCGATATGTCCGGACATGGAGGCAGTGATGATTAAGCTGCCAGTACCTCGTTCCTTGAAGTGGTGGCCCACGGCTTTGGCGCAGTTGAAGGTGCCGTTCAGGTCGGTTTGGATGACTTCTTCCCACTTTTCGACTGTGCCATCAAGAATGCCGCTGTCCGCTGTCCTTCCTGCATTGGCGATGAATGCGTCGATCTTGCCAAAGTCGGCAATCACGTCCTTGACCAACTGGAAGGCACTATCGGCGCTGGAGATGTCGAGTTTGTAAGCCTTGGATTTGATACCGTATTGCTGGGCAAGCTCTTTCGCGTTTTTCTCTCCTCCTTCAGGACGCGAGGCGTAGGTCACGGCAACGTCGGCGCCCATCTCAGCACAGCCGCGAGCAGCTTCAATGCCCATGCCTTTGGGACCCGATGCACCTGTGACGACCACGACCTTGCCCTTCATAGAGAAGAGGTCAAGCAAGTGATCGGCTTTAGGGACTTCGATAGGCATCGTAAATAAACTCCGTAAATATCAGATTTGCTAGATATCAGGGACACGGTGGGCTCTGGCCGTAGAGTACGTAAATTTTACAGCAGAGAAGAGGAGAATTGGGCAGATTGTGTTAGAGAGGCTGGTTGAGGCCTGAGAGCAACGGAAAGGGTGGAAGAGGGTTGATAGAAAGCGGTATGGTGGGGCAAGCGGGGCAGAGTATCTATATAATAATGGATTGAGCACATTCTAAGACGGGCTGCTCCAGTTAGCGGAGTGAGGCCTGGCGCAGGGTGGATTAGCGGTGACAAAGGGCTCAGTAAACCGCTCAACCCGTTCCAATCCGAACCCGATGGCACGCATCACCATACGATGCGTCATCATGTGGGGTTGATGACATGCCCGCCTTGGAAAAAAACGGCGCAACAAGGGCCACCAGCGCCTCAGCCTCCCCTATTCGATACGTGGGGAGCTTGACGGCCGTGGAAATACCAACAGGTCGTCCCTGTGATTGCATACCTACCTACCTACCTTCCCAGACCGTGGAAGCACCGTCGCCACCCTAGAGCAGGCTGGACTTCCTCGCATGAATGGCTTCCGTCGGTATGCGACGGTCTACGCGTTCAGGTTCCAAGACGACGTCGCCAATGGAGACGACGGATGAGATGCAGCCGGGTTATTCAGCCAGCTTGATCAGAATCGCCTTAAGACGGATTGAGCCGGCCGAGCGTCTTTGCGGAACCGACCTGACGAGTGTTCATGGAGAGGTCGCCTCGGGTATTAGACAGAGGCCGCGCCTAGTGAGACGCCGCTTGGCGAGGCAGGTTCTGGTACCAAGCCTTGTGCAAAATCATTGAGCAGCGATCAAATTCTCTGGAACGAGCATATATGCTACCGTCTTAGCGGTCAACATGATTGTCAGTTGTACGCAATGTAAGTTTGTACAAAGCCGAAAAGGTTAAATTTTCTACGAACATGGTTGGGCTGTCTACCGACAAGGAGCGACTCGAGTTGGGCAAAATACTGGCAAACTCCCTTTCCTTCGATAATCTACTGTCAATCTGTATCTCGCGATCTGTCCGAGCCCGTGCCTCTCACAGTCACCGCCTTGGAGTGCAAAACAGTCAAGGTCAGGAGCCATTAGACGTCACGAACTACACGAGCGCCAGCCCATGCATAAGGATAGTTGCGTTGATACCAGTTTACGCTGCACCGGATTAGAAAGACTTTCGCAAATGCGTGGACAATTTGTACTTACAAAGATTTGCGTCCAGCAATACGTGGATGTGTCGCCCACGACCCACCCAGGACGATATTGTGTTTTCCATCAAAGAAATCAGCTGCCCGAATTTGTAAGTCTTCGTCCCAACCATGGTTTCATCACGATAACTTACCAGAGTAATTAGGATAAAGCTTCATTGGCTGATAGCCATCATGCTTCTCCAAGGTTGAGCTAGTCCATTCCCACACACCTCCTATTTCTCCATGGCCACAAAGTTGAGCTCCATGAGCACTGATTGGCGTAGGATGCCACTGCTTAAAGCCGACATTGCACCCGTCCAAGTTGAGAAACAGATCGTGCGGATCTGGCCGAGCGTCAGCCACGGAGATGCCGTTTGACGAAGGTTTGGACGGAGGAGTCTCTTCCACGCCGTCATTGATCAGATGCCTGAAAGAGTTTCAGTAATCGCCAAGCCATCGCAAGAGTCTTGCTTACGCATTAACTGCAGGAATCGTATTTCTGAGAGCCTTGTGTGCCTCCAAACGTTTGAGCTGCTCCGAGTAAGTGTAGATGCTCTTCGCTTCTTCCACCGCAGGAATGCGACCGCCCATCCAAGCTGCACAGCCAGCAAGTTCATCGTATGAAGCGATAACAGGCCATTCTAGCGCATGGCTGAGAGGCACGCGACCATACATTGTTTTCACGGATTTCGTTTGTATGAATGAACTGAGTCCCGAGTCACCGTTAGTGTGCGCATGCGGTCCATCTCCGCGCGAAACACCATTCTGCTGGTATCCATCCTGGTCAATCGCCTCGGACCAGCTGGCTGGGATGGTTTCTATCTCTTTATCGTGAAGGTATTGAGCGTATTCATGGTTTGTAATGGGACGTGACTTGGCGGAAAAAGCAGGTACAGAAACGGTGCGGGACGGCTTTTCGGCATCCCAGCCGAAGAATCGCGCTGGCCCAGCATTGGTCTCTGGATCATCCATGCCCAAGCAGACAGTCGCAGCAGGAATCTGATTCCACTCATTCGGCACAGCCTTAACCTTGGCCTCGTGAGCCATTGCTTCGAAGTCAGGTTTGACCGTGTCAGGCGGTGGTAAGGTTTTGTCACTCTGCAGCAGCATGTAGAGCAGTGTCTCAAGGTGCATCGCATCGTGCTCTAGGCTCACCCAGAGGGCGCGGGCGATCTTCCGATCATCGTAGGCAGCTCTCGACTCGTAGAGACCGAGAACACGCTGTCGGACGCGCGTTTGGTATTCGAGCAACCGCTCGAATGGCGGCCAAGTATCTGGAATCTCGCTATGGGCATGACATTTCTCTGGGTTGTCGACATCAGGATCAATACCACGTTCGAAAATCTGGTGGTAGAGTTCGGGTTCGGTAGGCTTCGTGCCGGTGACTCGGGTTAGCTGGATATCCAGGAACGCCGGAATATGGCCGATGTAGAAGATGCAGGCATTGCGGAGCTGAATCGGTTTGGACAAAAGCTGATCTTGAGGAATCATACCCTGGGTCACAGCATCCCACGCCGCCCACGTGTTTTGCCAATCTTCCACCGAAGGAACAGGGTCCTTGGCATAGTCGTCTGGCTTCGACGAGAACGCAAACATTGGCTTCGAAAGCATATGGAGGGCTAGTATTCGTAAGTGTTTGTCGTTTCCTTTGTGGATGCGGATTGAAGACGTGGGGTAATGGTGAAAATATAAGCAGGTAGCTAGTTACTACGTTGCGATGCTGACAGGATCTGCGATTGGGGTGACATTCTAGTGATGCAAACCTACCGTAGTCGGCTACGCGATTAGACCAACGTGTTGCTTCACACAGACCTGCCCCTTCCCAGAGCCGCCGCGATTCATCATGGGAATATTTATAGCTATGTTCGATGCGGAAGTGAGTCCCTTGGCGAATGGATGCTCCCGCAACGACTACGTCTTCAGTTGGGTACACGAACGCCTGGTGACGGCCAGCCTCGGCATCGTATTCGCCAAGGACCCTCCATCGGTCCAACTGGAAGGCAGTGGTTCCAAGGAGGCGGTTTGCGTGGCGTAACCCGTTCAAGACGAACGCATGCGTTACACCTTCTCGGTCATTGTAAGCGTGATAGACCCGGTGCGGGTCCTTGCAGCCATCAACGCCCACGACCAACTGGTCACGTGGGCCAAGAGCGCCGGCGCACGTTCGAAGAAACTCGGCCGCTTCTGACCGCGTAAAGTTTCCGATGCTCGATCCCAGCCACAGCAACGTCTTCGGCTTGCCACGATTTTCAGCCCGTTGCAACCACTCCAACCCGTCGTCGTAGGTCCCGTGTAGCCCAAACAACTTCACGTAGGTGGACGCTGTAGTGCTGCCACTTCGCACCTCGGCGAACGTCCTCTTCAGCTCTTGCAAGTCCAGATCGAGGGCATAGTAATCAATTCTCTTTCCGGATTGGCCCAGGGCTTGAAGAAGAATGTTGACTTTTCGGAGGTTGCTATGAAAACTATCAGTACATCGACTACCGTTCGCGCAACACTGTGAACATGGGAAGTTGAGTCACAGGCATGAAACCCAAATTGATCAACATTCCCCGTTCACATTCGATCCTCGCATGCAAGACCCTACCCACTGCCCAGCTCGACTATCATCGACCCATCTGGAATCCTCTGCGCAATCTGATCGGCGTAGGTGGTCAATACCTCAATTTCTGCGTTGGTCGGATAGTACTCTTCAAGATAAGTTATCTTCTCGAAAAGCCTGAGTCCAGCTTCGTCGTATAGAAGTAACGTAGGTAGTCGTCTCTCTGCGCCACTTGTTTCTTGAAGGCTGCTCAAAACCTCTTGCCTCAAAGAATCTCCAGTAGGCTCCCTCCGTATATCGATGATGGTCACGTCGGTTCCCATTTGTCTTGACCGTACGTGACCGCCAGCTGCCATCTCATGCAACTGTTTCGGCCACAAAGAACAATGCCCAAGAGACAGATGGTGCAAATTCATTAACCTAAGACCGAGGGGTAAACTCGGTTGGTACCTAGTTACGTGAGACTGTGTCCCTGCTATATACTGGATCACAAAGACTGGACCAGTGTCACAGCATTGCCCACCGTCAATGTGAGATGGACAGATCTACCTAGGCAAGCTCAATCCGGTCCTCTACGTCAGCCCTTCGCAAGGGTGCCGGCTGCAAGCAAATTGGAACCGCTACTAAGAATACTGGAGACGCTTTCATCTGCAGAAGCGATTCGTGCGCTAGAAGTACCGCCACTTGGCATTGGCTTTACTCGTCGATCCATCAATTAACACACACTCAGTAGGACCAAGTCCCGCCAAAGAGGAATAGTGTACCCTTTCAAATAAGTGATATGATGTAAAGAGATTCAAAGATTTGGGTATGACGACCAGCATCGCGGAAACCGCATGTACGAACCGGCTTGCAGCAGCCTGTTGCTGGTGGGCCAATAGATATACTGGGTGATAGATCGTGCTTTAATGCGCAAATGCATGTAAGCCCAGGTTTCACCGAGCATGGAGCCTCGTGGGTCGTCGGGAGTCTAGATGATTCGCGCGGTGTTGACGCCGGTCGAGACGCCAAACGAACAAGCTGTCAGGGACCGGCAGATTGCTCGCAGACATAGTTGCTGATCCACAAATTGCTGAGCTAGCTTGGTAGCGGGGAAGCTTGAATAGCACCGGTTCACGACTGATCATGCGCAAGTAATAATGTCACAATGTGTTCTGACGTACTGTTGAGCAATTAGCTTCCTTTTCGTGGCAAGAAATTTCACGCGCTATCCAGCTTGGATCGGGCAGATTATTCATCGGTGGAAGCCTCTGCCTACCTGAACTTCTGATCATTCCTGGCTGACGCAAATAGCAGTAGAGGCCGAATTTAGAATTTGGCGCGCTAAGGGCGTGGAGTAGGGAAAAGTACCGCATGGAGGACTCAATGCTGGCGCGGCGCGGGGGACAGGTCGTTCATTCTTAGAGAGCGTCATTCGGTAATGCGCTCTGTAGGTAGGTAGATCATATTCTTGGTAGATCTCTTGTTCCGTTATCAATCAAATCTGCATCTGTTCTTTGCGTTTTTGCGCGCCTTTGGAAGAAGTAACCTGCAGAAGCCGTCAGGCATCTTCCACGCTGTAGAACCACCAGCGTGTCTTCTGACCTCAACCTGTGTTACCAACGCTTTTCTACATATGCTGTGCCTGCACATAGGTAGCTTGCCTTGCAGGAATTTCGATAAGATCCACCATCCCACGCTCCTCTTCGTCCGGCAGGGTTACATGTTTTTCTGACGTCGTCGGCCCATCTAGGATCACTACCAGGTAGGTACCTAGGTAATGACAAAGAAAACTCGACTCAAGCTGTTGCCTCTGTCTTTAATAAAGTTCTCTATCTCCTTTCAACCTCTGTCCTTTGGGTTTGCTGACACGGACAGTCACATAGTACTGTTACACTGACCTTTAAGTAGCTGATACCAGGATGGAACCTATCATCTACATGCGACGACTCGAATACCTATCCGAAGTTCCTCATATCAGTCTAGACCAGGTTCTCATACAAATCTGAAGCCCTGTCTTCCCAGTAAATGGCTGCAGGAGGCGTGCCCTATCAAGTTCTACAAATCGTTCAGGACCTTATCAACGAGGATCATAGTTCAAAAGGACAGATGGGTCTTATGAGTGAAGCCTGTGATGAGCTGGAAGGCTAGCGAAATAAGCTTTATCGCCTGTTAGCAAGGGACCAGATGGCTCTCGCCTTAAACGGAAAGCTGGAGCCGGACTCCAGCAGTTTCTTGACTCTATCTACTCAGGGTCTGCAGGGGTCTGACGCAGGAGACGCCTGGCTGATCACAGGGTGGCTTTCAACAAGCATGTTGCCAAAATACCTGGCCTCTGTCGAGGATCTGTGGAAGACGCAAAAGCATACGGATGTCTTGAAGGAGTTGGAGGACCTGCTCATTCGCGAGGACCTTAGTCCAAACCTCCGTATCAATGCCAAGCTTCTGAAGTCATGCATCCTTCGAGAAGGCGGTCAGGCTAAACGAGCTCTTGCACAAGCCAATGAGGCTCTAGACATTGCGAAGATAATTGATGAACTGTATGATCTTCGGGGTAAGACGCGGTTTATCTAGGTATGTGCTACTTCGAAGCTGGTAGTTTTAAAGAAGTATTCTGGTCTTTTTCCTCGGCTTCTTATACCCAAGGCCACGCCGATGAAGTTGAGGTGTAGAAGACGCTCATCAGGAAAAGCTTGCCAGCTCGATACCGGGGAAGTGTTCCACCGGCGCAAGGTACATGAAGTAGTGGCAACGTAAGTCCATTTCTAAATTTTGTGGTGAAGAAGTTAGTAAGACAGTACCTATACAAGGGATGTCACAGCCTATACAGTTTCCATGTCGGATTAAATTCGCTGCTTGGATTCTCTCTCAAGGACTTTACCATTTTGGGTAGCTATGTTCTGTATAGTGGATGTTTGCTTCGTTACCTCAATGTCAAAACTTGACGGTTTTGATGCGAAAATAGAGAAATCACAAAGAGCCAGTTTACCACAAGCTTTTATCCCCACGCAGCAGCGATTATGATAGTCTGTCGTATAGATCGGAATTTCGTAGACATTATTGTGGAGTTCAATCACTCTCAAACGATCGACCTCGTTGGCATTCGTTGGGAATCGCACCAGACTTATCATTTCCGACAACACCCCCCCGCCAATCGTGCCGCAAATAGCTATAAGCAAGTATAAGAGCCTTGGTGAATAATACACGGGGAGACCCCAAGTATTACGGCTTACTCCTCTTTGATGACGGGACGGAAGTAATGCTGGCAAGCCCACCAGTTCAAGGATCACTGCGACAAGTGAAAAAAGCGCTTCCTGGATCGATGACACATCCATCTCTAAGCAAAATGCTATGAAAGAAAGCGGACGTAGTGTCGCTCCAGTCACATCAACATTGAGGTCCGGCTGGATACCATTTCGACTATCACATGGACGACATCGCGACAAGAGGGTGGAAAATCGGAGGAGAATACACATGCCTCGTCCGGAGAGCCGTCAGTAAAAATATTCTCTATACCTTTGCAGAAAAAGCACTTCAACTCTCCCACCTACAATGAAGACGTTACCACGATCCAAGCTGGCTAGGAAGCTTGGACACGAACAGAAGGTGCCTTATGAGGAGCCGGAACAGCGAATATGAGCGGAAAATGTTCGGTGGTGGAGGCTGCTGGACCAGCGAGACAGAATTCAGGAGCCGAGACCCGTCATCGAAAGCATAACCGCACTCTTCACACAAGCCCGGAGCATTGCTGTATCTAGGTGGGTCGACTCCAATGCAGCAAGTTTCCATGGCTGGTCGGCAGTCACGAGACCCGAACGGACCTTCTCGCAAACTAAATGACGTAAATCTCCAAGGCGTCAATCCATTCGGCAAAGGGCAATGACAAGCGTTGAACTTGGACAGCGCCTCGTTTTGCACGGAAAAGTTTAAAGTTAATAATCACAAATCAGGGTCGAGGTGCATCTTGAATTTTTTCATGGCTCGGCTAGGCGCGGACGTCCGAAATTGCGAGCCATGCAGCTCAAGGACCAGTGACGAAGTCTCCGCTATCTGCTCTTGTTCGTTTGGAGTGGCCGGTGGAGGTATCGGTATCTCGAAGCGGAAAATCGTGTGCTCCTTTGGTAGAACTGGTACGAAATTCAGCAACGGACGTAGATACTTGCAAGCAGGACCAGCCCATCATACCCTTCAATTCATTGCTTCTCGTGATAATCTCAAATGTAAATTTGGTGTCCTTCACCACAATACCTCTCAGGCCAACTCTGCCAACGCAGCGGCTCCGAACCACTGCAATATTTGCGCCATGGAAGTCTGCACTGACGAGTAGCTGCCCTGATGCCTGAGGGGTGATGCCCTTAACCAGTTTCCCATCTCCTCTCTGCTTCCCTAAGCCCAGTATATCTTGCACGTACGAGACCCACATGCGATGCAGGGGGGCGTATATGTCGTGCTTTTGCTGTGATCTTGGGATATCGTATACGCGCAAACTACGCTTTAGCTTGGCAGACAGGGGTCGAGGTTTGTTCTGGGATCGGCGAGAAGCAACGAGTTCGGCGCGCTTTTGTTGCCGCGCTGTGCGCGCATTGTCGGCATTTTGCGATGGGGAAGTGGGACGAAGTAGCAGAGGACGATGCGCAATTTTGTCTCGATAGATCTGCGCTGCTGTATCGGGCGAATGGGAGCGGGCGAGAAGCTGAAGAGAAATACTATCAGTCATGATGACTATAACTCTCTCTCCAGATTGTGTTTCGAAGGAGTGTGCACTGATTTGGGGGAAACAGAGTTGAGAACCTGTTCCTAAGTACGGTCAGATCTTTAACGGACCAATGATGTCACGCAACCAAGCTGGACTCTTTAGTCCAAACCTACCATCCGAATACAATAAATGTTCAGTCTAACTTCAGGATTTAAAGATTAGATGATCAGGGTATATACACGAGCATCACGAGCGTCTCTTCTTCACACGTGTGCACTAAGTCGGAGAACCATGTCATCGAAAGACTCCTCCAAATTAATTTTTGCCCCGGGTGGCACCGACACCGCTCCGCAGGCTCAACAATATACCAAAGCCAGTCTAGAGATAAATGATCTTGTTGACGATCCATTCAAACAATTCCATTCTTGGTTCGACCATGCTCGATCACAAGGCGTACACCAACCAGAGACCGTGACCTTCTCCACTGCGGAACTGCCATCGGGGAGGGTGTCGGCCCGGATGGTGTATCTGAAGGAACTTGATGACCGTGGTTTCGTGATATACAGCAACTGGGCAACTAGTCGAAAAGCTGCGGATGTTGCGAGCAATCCACATGCAGCACTGACATTTTGGTGGCACGAGTTGGAACGCCAGGTTCGGGTCGAAGGAAGAGTAGAACGCCTGACGAACGAGCAATCGCAGGTATATTACGACACTCGAATACGGGGTTCGAGAATTGGGGCCTGGGCTAGCGAGCAAAGCAAGGCACTGGGCAGCAGAGAGGAATTGGAGCAGAGGGTGCGAGATGTCGAAACCAGATTCGACGGGCGAGAAAAAATTCCGGTGCCAGACTTCTGGGGAGGACTAAGAGTGCTGCCTGATCTGATAGAGTTTTGGCAAGGGCGAGAGAGTAGATTGCATGATCGCTTTCGTTATACCAAAGGTGAAGGTTCAAAGAGTGGATGGGAAATTCGAAGACTCAGCCCATAAATCTCGTCCGAAATCAGATCTGCGTCAGCCAAGGCTCGCGCTTCAAAGTATATTAATTCATCACACTGTGCTCTTTCTGCCAACATCACAAGCCGAGTTATTGAATAGTAGGCATATCACGCTTTGATTAGAAACGGTAAAGTACAACGCATTACTGCGTTCAAAATGAGATCAAGGTCTTCTGGGCCAGAGTATTGGTTTTCCAAATATTGTCCGCACTAAGAAAGATACTTCTGAACGTAGTTAGCGGAGAGCATTTTCTAAAATTTCCGAAAAGAGTAGAACAAATTCCAGAATGGAAGCAACGATACGATCCCCATCTTTGCTAAAAGCCATTTTTGTTCTCTCAACCACTGCGCTTCTAATAGTTCCGATGCATCCAACCTCTCCCCTGGCTCCACCTTAAACATCGATTTCAGAAATTTCAAATACTCGGCTTTATATTGCGACTCGGGATAACTACTGAATCCTTCCATCGTATGTGGGGGAAACGGTGATAATATCAGAGGATCGCCCTCACTATTGAAGAACTGCTCTGCTCGGCTGCCGTTCTGGAGAAGTGTTTCCTGCATCTCGCCTAGAACGGACATCATCTGTGCCAGATATGCTTCTGGAGTATAAAGTGCACCAGGAGTCGCAGTTCCATCAAACAAGCCTTGCCCTCTATAGGCCCCCACGTCTTTGTAGCAACTAGCAATCATCAGAAGCTCCTCAGTAGGAACCCACTGACCAATGCACCAAAATTCCAAATATCAACCCGGTAGTCCGAAGGTGCTCCAAGAACGACCTCAGGAGCCCGAAGCATCTGCAGCTAAATCCATCCCGTGAGATGTTTATTAAACCAACTAGCTGAATAATGTCAAGAGCAGGTACATTGATGCGGAAGCTTTCTTGCTTACAAGTTCCGAAGTCAGTCAATCGAACTGATTGATTTGTAGTTTCAGCGGTCAAATCTTCATCACTCGAAGAGATCTGCTCAGATCCGAGGTAGAAGTCGTTGGGTGGGTTCGGAACTGAGTTCGGCGCGAACACCTCTGATGGGGCATTCTCAAACATGTCATTTATTTCCGTGGTTTCAATTAGGATATTGTGCGGTTTGATATCTGCATCTGGTTAGCCCAAGCAGATAGCTTCGAGGGTAACTCCACGAAGTGCGACTAACTTACCAGTGTGTATCACCCCATTGGTGTCGTGTAAATATGATAGCACTAGAAGAAGCTATTTCACAATCCTTTTTATGACCGGCATCGGGATCCTGGCGTTAGGGAATAGCGTTCGACATTTGGCGAGATCAGGGCCCATTGCTTTAGAGACAAGACAGACGTGCTCCCCAGTGGGACCACTATGCTTGAATTCGTCAATTAGTCCAAGGACATGGCTGGACCCTGGGGAATCTCGATGAATTGATAGCGTGCGAAGAATATCTAATTCAAATGTGGACTGGCGTTGGTCAAATGCATCCGCAGTGATAGCCTTGAGCACAACGTGGCAGGATTGGCTCTAGATTGTCAGCAAGATCATAGTCGTCAACTATCGGGTACTCTAAGAAGCATGTCTTCTGACCGAGTATCTCGAGCGAGTTAAATAGTGACTTATTGGCCGTAGCCCAATTTATTCACGATTTGATACGCTCCATGACTGAAAGTATCTCCTATTCGAACAAGATGATATCCGCCTTTGCTGTATCGATCCAGACTTTCCTCATTCACTTGTGTTGTGACCCTAGTGGAAAGGGTCCGGATGCGTGTTTGGATGCGTGTTTTGGGTGATACACGTGTTCGTTGAATAACCGCCCTCAAAGACTGTACGAAAGGCATAAAAAGTTTGCTGCCTGGTCCCGCTGCACCAAGAAAGATTGTGGGAGCTCGTGAGGTAATGTACACGACAAAGCTTAGATAAAGATTGATTGGTTAACTGAATCCTGGGTACATGCCTAAGTTACATGAGAGCCAACTGACAGCCGACGCTTGACGGCTCTTAGCTTGATCCATTCCGTCCAAATTCACACTAAATAAATCGAATGGCTTGGATTCGGTGGAGGTCATCGTCTTTTCTTGAAACGCGCAACAAAGGGCCAAAGGCTCTTCAGAAGCTGGCTTTTATAACGCAATCACCAAAATAACATCAAGCTTGTTGATATGTCGCAAATTGTCTTTCCGCGGTATTGGAAGCGAAGAAAAGATAGGGATATAACAGTTTCTTGGAATTCTGGGGCCTGAGGGGTAGTTTTCTGGAGTATGAGAGTTAGAACATGTAACGAAATAGGGAGCAAGTGAGGAAACCTAAACTAAATAATTTAGAAAGCATAGAGTTGAATGTACCAACCCATGCGGAACGGTTTGTAGAGTGACTACCAGTCTCTCAACCCAGAATCAGCATATCCCCGAGGTCTAGTCCCGCTTCAACTTACCGCATTCAGTATATTAGTCTTGTAAATCAGCCTTTTGTTTTCTCGTTATCATCCTGTACTCGCGGCGAAGCCACATGCCCTTTGTGGCAAGAAGTCGCACCCTATCAATACCTGGACATGACATCGAAGAGTTTGGAAGATGTCATTGCGCCGCAAAGTTTATTTTTCCATGAATTAAGGGAATTTCGTCAGAGAACACAATTGCCCATTTGCATCCTGTGTAGATTTCCAGATTTCTAGAAACTGGAAAGCCCGCCATGAAGAACCGTCAGTGAGTCCACTGCGCTGCACCTTTAGACCTCTGGCTTATTTGGACTTGCCAAGTCATTTGTGACACTGATTTTACCGCCATATGAATCAGACGTCCTAGTTTCGTCTGGTTGGTATTACCTCTGGACTTCCGTCTCCACCCTCTCCATTACACTTCGGAAGGCGACGCATGCGGGACTGTCCGGAAATCCGTCGAAAAAGCTTTCACCAAAATCGCAGCTCATTCCAATACGAGGATCCAATGGAACAGTTCCGAGGAAAGGTATCTCCGTCTCTTTGGCTAATCTTTGAGCTCCGCCAGTTGACGCCTTGAAGATCTGACTGGAATTCGTACATTTCGGACAGACGAAGCCTGACATGTTTTCAACAATGCCCAGCACCTTGATGCCTGCCTTTCTGCAAAAGTCGAGCTCTTTCCGAACGTCCAAGAGAGCAACTTCCTGTGGCGTGGTGACCAGGACGGCACCGTCAACACCAGACTCTTTGAGAAGCGCATTAACACTGAGGTGTTCGTCGCTTGTACCAGGCGGCGTGTCAATAAATAAGTAATCGAGCTCACCCCAGTCAACGTCTTTTAAGAACTGTTTAATAAGACCGTTCTTCTTCGGCCCTCGCCAAATGACGGCGTCGTCCCGGTTGGGTAGCATGAACTGTACACTCATGACGCCCAGATTTTCCGTCACCCAGACTGGCTGCCAACCTTGTCCAGACACGTGTATAGTCTCTTGTTCTACACCCATCATCTTGGGAATGCTAGGTCCGCAAATATCTGTGTCCATCACGCCAACGAGACTCTCTGGCTCAGTGGCAAAAGCGTGTGCAAGCATGGAAGTGAAAGTCGATTTACCCACACCACCTTTGCCAGATAGGATCAGTATTTTGTGCTTTACTCCAGAGAGACGAGAGGTGATGATGGGAATATCTGGGTCTGGGCCTTTGGGGGCCGTGGCACAGATTTGTTGGTTTGGACAGCCTGCACAGGCGTCTCCTTTGCCTGCAAGCTGCGATTCAGGACCTGGACAGTGCTCTAACAAACAACTTTAAAGTCAGAATACTCTTTCCAATACAAGTAAAGGACTCCAGAGAAGTATACCGGGTTCAGGTGCGACCAGCTTTGGAGCAGATTGAAGTGGCGCGGATAGATCTATCTGATGTGGCTCTTCCAGAGAAGGCGCCATTCTTGGTGCATACACAAGCTGAGGCGATGAGAGGAGATTAAATTTTGAATCCTATTCGAGAGAATCGTGAAAGCGCCACGAGTGTAATGCAATGGACGCCTGCTTAGAAATGTTCTTTTTCATTATGAGGTACCGATGCCGGCAATTCGGCGCGACCGCCGCCGCCGCCGCCCAACTAAGACCGAATACCAACAAACTAGCACCTACAATGCTACGGAATCAAGGGGCCTGGTCTTGATGATTCTCTAATCGGTCGCGCTTGCCTCTGCAGAAGTACATTTAGGTGGAGTTTCCTGATTGTTGTTCGCAAGCCGGTTTCTTTGCTTAGCTGAATCCCTTTCTTACGAGATCATTGATGATTATCTACCTTGATACATGAAATTAATCAAAGCCATGAAATCCTTGTCACCTCTGAATATTATTATCGCATATTCTATATCCTGTGTCTCTCTCATCACTGAAACGAGTTCATTCCCTCCCTATGACACTGTTCAACATCCACTGCAAGCCAAGTCCAGCGAGTATAGCTCAGCATCCACGCCCCTCAACCAATGGCTGGAAGAGGAAGAGAAAATTGCTGCATCGAAAGTCCTTGCCAATGTAGCACCAGGTGGTATTGAAGTCCCAGATGCAGCGCCCGGAACAGTAGTCGCCAGCCCGTCGAAACAAGATCCTGACTATTATTATCAGTGGACTCGCGATTCTGCAATCTGCGTATCCACGCTCCTACACACTTTGGATTCTAATTCAGAAAGCTCCTTCTCACCGGAGATGTTACGTTTTATTGACAGTTATGCAAAGCTCCAGCATCAGCTCCAACATCAGTCGAATCCGTCTGGAACATTTGATGACCTTTCTGGCCTCGGAGAGCCTAAATTTCACGTTGACGGCGAAGCGTTCAAGGGACCGTGGGGCCGACCTCAACATGACGGGCCTGCGTTGCGAGCGATTGCTTTGATCCACTATATTCAATACATCAATCGTACTCAGCCTTCTCTCTGGTTCACTAAGGAGGGAAGGCTCTGGTTCGAGGCCTTGTATAGCGCGAAGCTACCTGCAAACAGCACTATTAAAGCCGACCTGGAGTATGTCTCTCATTACTGGGAGCAACCAGGGTTTGATCTGTGGGAAGAAGCCCAAGGTTTCCATTTCTACACAGCAATGGTACAGCATCGAGCTTTACGAGACGGAATGCTGGTTGCCGCAGCATTCGATGATCCGGGGGCGGAAAAGTGGTACAAGTACCAAGCCGGCCGGATTTCAAACACACTGAGCTCACGCTTCTGGGACTATGAAAAGGGACATCTTGTTGAGACACTGGACACAGATCGGAGTGGGCTAGATTGTGGTATTCTTCTCGCTGCCTTGCATACCACGGACCGAAGCGAAACGTGCATGAGCAATTCACAAGCTTCTCCTTTTCAGCCGTGGTCACAGGAGATCCTTTCTACATTGATGGCATTCGTTGAGGATCAGAAAACTCGGCACCCTATCAACGAAAGGGAAGGTAGATCAAATTTGCCAACTCCTGGTTCCGGTAGCGTTTGGGCCTCAAGAAATGGAGTGGCCATTGGGCGTTACCCAGAGGATAAGTACAATGGCTACCAGACAGTTCCACACGGTGGGAACCCATGGTTTATCTGCACCAATGCTGTCGCAGAGATCTTCTTTCGCGTAGCAGAACACCTTCTGCTTACGCGAAATTTATCCATTGTCCAACTGAAAACGCTTTTCTGGCCGATGTTGCTGGAAGAAACGGCATCCGCGACTCTGGCAATTCAAAACCATGCTCAATCCCTTCTCGGGTCCCATCAACGCCTGAATACAACGATCGGTGCGTTAATAGACGCTGGCGACGCCTACCTTGAAGTTGTGAGAAGGCATGCTGGGGCTGATGGTGCAATGAGTGAGCAGTTCCACCGAACGACTGGATACCAAACCGGGGCAAGAGATCTGACGTGGAGTTATGCTTCCTTTCTGAGCGTTGTAAACACGCGTAAAGCCGTCATGTCGATGTGGAAAGATGAACGATCAATTGACATTGCATGAATTACGAGAGAGAATTCACAGAATTGTATCCCAGATCTCGTTCCATGCACCTTGCTGTTTGTTTAATGGGCCCTGGAGCCTACCAGTCCGCGGCGCAGTTGTTCCAGGCTCTGGCAGCGTGATCCATTGTCGCACGCAATCCGGCACCTCCTCCTTGAGATGACTGACTACAAGTAAAGCCTGGCTGCTGTGGAGCCCATGGAATTGCACAAAGCCAAGCTGCGATTGCAAACTTGGAGCGCTCTGGGTTTCTATAATTTCTCCTTCTGGCTCCTGCAGGAACCTGTTTTCGCCGTGGCTCAAAAACAGATTACACTTCTGTTTGGCCCAGTCGTCCATCCCACTAAATGCTTCATCGAGAATAACAATGTCTGGATTTCGGATGACAGACCTAAGGAAGAGAATAACGCGCTGCGCTGAAAAAGAGAGATCACCAAATTTTGTTTGATTTGCCCAATGAAGCGACCCAGACTTTTCAATAGATTTGTGGTATGCTTCCTGTAGATCCTGAGGAGATGAGCTCGTGTTAGTCTGGTGCGAGAAGTCAAGCGGAACGGCTTGATGCTTCAGCTCGGATTGAAACCAGCGAAGACACGCATCGATCTTCCATTGTCCTTGATCATCGAGTTTAGAAGGTTTGCTCAGCGGTGCGTCGGCCCAGGCAGACTCTAGGGCGCGCCGAACGGAGAGACTGCGAGGAAAGAACGTATGTACCTCAGGAGAGGCATGGCCAATGCGTGATTGAATGTCAAAGATTGAAATACCGGGGTTGCCTGCCGTGGGGAGGCGAGGCCGCTGAAAGAGTTTGATAGGTGTAGAATACGTTTGCGGATGATCAGATGTAATGAGGGACAGCAACGTCGTCTTCCCAGAGCCTAGCGCAGATTGTAAGCTCAAAACAGACTCGAAAACAAGAATGAGTCCGCACCGTTTGCGCCAAAGATACCCCATCTTTGTCCCTGACGCACAGTCCACCACAACCCCGCCTGCTGCTTCCCTTCTATACTCTGCTCCCAATCTCCCAGCACGCAGCGCTGACCATAAATTACCCTAACACCTTGCATTTCGACCAGTGGCTTGGCTCCGGAATCGTCAAATGCAGCGGCTAGAGCTTGAGGTCCTGATGACTCGGCATTGCCTGCAGCTTTAGACGCTTGCGGTAGCATATCGTGAAGATTGTCCAATTTGGTAAAGACGTTGCTTTTGAGGCCTTGTGTGAAGACTTTGAAATCTTCGGTAGCGTAGATAAGATGAGTCACCCAATCAGGAACAGTATCCTGCGGCCTGAGAGAGAATATGATTCGTGGCGCGCGAGCATCGGAAAGCTGATTCAACAGCGACGATAACAGCTTCCGTGTTGAAGGATCAAGTCCCACTGTTGACATTTCAAATTAGCTGGATTGGACAACATCAGGAAAATGGACGTAGACACATACTGAAAGGCCCATCCAGCAACAACAATTCTGGCTTGGTCATGAGGGCATGGGCAATCTTCGCTCTTCTAGTCTGACCATTACTTAGATGACTCACGGGCATGTTTCTGAGCTCTTGTAATTTGAGATCCACCAGAACTCTAGCCAGAAGATCTCCATCTACCAAATTGCGAGAAGCTTCGTCAGGGTTCAGTTCGGTATTGCCTTTCAAGTAGTCCAATAGCGAGAAATCAGTCTCTTCTTTCCGCGCTTCATACCGAGCACTCAAGTAGGCTCCTCGTATACTGCTTCCACCAAGGCCTCCACGTTCCGCGTCAAAGCCGACATATTGTATTGCTCTGCTAGGGCTTCGAAGGCGGGAGTCTTTGCCTTCGATTTCCTGGGTCGAGAGGTATGGGTACGTCCGCGCCGTAGGTGGTATGCATATGTGCTGGGCGCGTAGTATTTGTAGGAAGGCAGTGCGTACGCCGGCGGAAGGACTCAGAATAGCCCAGTGCTGGCTTGGACTCGTGAATGATGGTAGGTGGAAGTTCAGGCCTGGAAATAAGGGGGGATTATTGGAGCTCGTGGGGGATGTAATCGATGGGTGATGACGATAGAAGATTGCTCCAGAAATGTCTATCAAAGCCTTCTCATGCTCAGTGTGCTCGATCTGAGTGCGCCGTTCAAAGTGGGACAAGTTTTGAAGTTTAGTTGCGAACCGCCGTATCTGGCGCATCTCGGTATTTTAAGATGCTCATATTCGAGGACGGACTTGGCCAAAAAATTTTCGGTTTAATAGTCTCAGCCTCCGCAAACTTTCTAGAATATCACTCTGAACCCATGCTTTTTCTCGTCATTTTCACCCACCACATTGAATCAAGCGCATGCCAAGCGATTTGGATAATTGCAATGTGAAAGAACGCCTCTCATGATCTCAGCCAATTTGAATGCACAAACGTGACATCTCGGTTTATTTAGTTACCTATTTTTCTTTTTGAAGACTCCCCTTTCGAGGCCACCAACCGATCTGAACGAGTGGGAGATAGCTGCAAAATACTCAACCTCGTCTCACGGATTCTCCTGCTGAAATTCTGATAGGTCTGATCTGGACGTTGCTTGCATCTTCGTAGCGAATACGCAGCTGACCCTGCTACTCCTTGCACTAATATCATTGCCACAACACCACTGTGCTGTTATATCTGCTTCGCAAGTTTTTCTATCAGCTCCTTGCCTGACGCTCAGGTCTTCTCTTAGCCTTGCACATGTTCAAAATCATCACCGTTAATCTTGTAGACTCTGAGTTGTGCTGATCGAATTCGTATACCATGTCATGGAAGGATCTAATTTCGTGCTGCTGAATGGATCAGCCGAGTTCCAGGGAAATATTATTCGTCCGAAGGCCTTCACCTTGGTGACATTTGGAGAACACCCCAAGGGAGCCACTCTTGATCCGTCAACGACCATGTATCTTTTAGAAACGGTGCAGCATTTTGTGCCAGCCTGTTCTATCTTTGGGTTGTTATTTCCTGTATCAACAAGTGCAGACTCTCCCGCTTTGAGATATCGTATCGCAGCTTCTGCTTTGATACCAGCCCATTCGGACTTGAGTCGCCCTTTGCTAGCGATGTAGTCACTACCTACCTTGACATTGAGCTAAATAGCATTTATGTACACAGTACAAACGCTGCAATAACGAAAAGCTCAAATATAAACTAAACATACAGAACCTTATACCGAAAATCCTTACCGCGACGTTCATACTTGCGAGCTTCTTGCATTCAGAAACAGTACAGTACTACTCGAAGAAACTCTCCCGATTGGGCTTCATCAGGCGAGATGCAGTCAAGCCTTACTCTGTCTAATATTATTTCCTCCGACTCGAATTACGGCGATGAAGTTGCTTCCAGCCCTGATGACCACGAGAAGCTCCCCGAACGTGTCAACTTCCCTGCCGAAATACGTAAAACCATCGACGAAGAGTACTCTCTTCTGGAGAGGTATACTGAAGTTGAGAAAGAGGCACATCTCAGAAATGTCAACCGCGAAGCTTCCACACCCACTCTGACCGACGCTCCTAAACAAGAGCTTGCGCGAGTGTTTGTCTATATAGAACAAGCACAAAGACTGGGAAATCGGGTCGCCCTTGCACGAGTGTGGGTTACCGCATACTATTACCAGAAATATCTAAAGAGCATTGCGCAACGGGTGAAGGAGAGACTTGCAAATTTGGAAGCGCAAAAGCAGCATCTGGAGGTCGAACTGGGACAAGTGGAGGACAGCTCAGTTAAAGGTAGAAGACGGAGCAAGCCAGGAGAGCCAGAAGATTTTGAGCGGATGAGGCAACTCGGAGGAAAATCTCCGGAGCCCGAACAGAAGAGTAACACGGCAGGATGGTGGAGCGGAGGAGTGGCCCAGTCAACGATGGAGAGAGCAGAGGTAAGCAAAGAAGAAAAATGCCCACGCCATACCATGTCTGCAAATTTACAGACCAATGGTCTCGTTGAGATTGCGCAATACTTCCAGATCCAATGCAAACCTGAGAGGGTGCCTTGACTAATTGAAAGGTTTCAGGGGAATAGTAAATTATTTTGGCTTCCAGAAGAGCAATTCCGACGCTTCATCAAAGGCCAACAGCTGGAAGCAGGGTTTCAAGAAGAAGCAAAGGAAGCAATTGCTTTAGCACGAAAGTTTCAGGCTGAAGTCTCCAACCTTGCAAAGGAAAATGACGAATTGAGAGCCCAGAATGATGAACCCGATGAACCAAACCCCGATCTTCTTGCGGAAATGGTGACCCTTCTAATGACCCAATTCCCGGGATTAAGTCCGGAGATCGAAGCGTTTGACGGCCTATCGCACGAACAGAAGTTAATCATCAAGCGACTGGAAGTGTTGATAACTATACATTATCCTGGCCAGGACATCCAATCTCTCGTACAGATCGGATACGGTTACCTCCATTGCCTAACGCCCTCTCCAAGTCCTGAGCCTTCAGGAAGCAGTGCGCAAAACAACGGCGTGGAAGGGGGTAGACCAGGGACGAAAAGGGTCAAGTTTATTAAAAAGGATGACGATTTTCCATCTCAAAGATACGACGAGATGATGCCAGAGACGTCAAAGAAAGAGGGCAAGCAGCCCGCGAGAGATTTAGATGCTGCTTGCCCCAGCAGCGTCACAGACACGGTTAGGACTGTAGATGAAAACAAGAATCAGTCATCAGTCGTCGCCTACGCCGATCCGAAACCCGGAGATACCAATGTCGACGCTGACTATCCTCAGGGCTCATCACGGAATGGTAAAGAACATATGGGTTGGAAGAGCCAGTGCGTGGTACAGGGAAATGCTAAAGGCGAGGGATCTATGGCGATCAATGAAATTACAGTAACCGACAAGAGACGCATGGACGCTACAGAAAGGCTCAAGCGCACCGCCGCCGAGATGGAAGAGACGACTGAGGCGGTCGAACAAAACGGTGCAAAGCGATGCAGATCCCCATCCCTCTCTTGCAAAGGGAAAGGTGTTTGTCAAGGGATTGACTGAGGCTGTAGACGAACTCTGATTGACTGGCATTTTGGGTATTCTTAGGCCTTTGGTTTCAGCACAATGTTATCGATTAATCGGACCGGTTTGGCTCCTCCGCCTAAACCGCAGTCCTCTTCACTGCCAGTCTCTTCCAGCGACTGCATCACCAAAGCACCGCTGAGAATCGCGCCTTTTCCAGGGTCGACTTCGTCAAGTTCTTCTAGCGTGTCTGGATCTGCCAGAGATAAGTAATCAACTTCAAATAATGCCCTCTTCGACGCCGGTAGCTCCTCTTGGCGTAGCCTCAAGCTTGTTGCCACATCATTTGATGGCCAAAGTATCTCATCACGTTGTAGTTTACCGATTTTGTATTGCTGTTCGGCAAGGCCAAGAGCCAGAGGTAGCACAGTAGCAACTTTGCGTCGTCGCGCTCCCAAGTACACATTTCTCGAGCTCATGGCGAGACCGTCTGGCTCCCGTTGCGTCGCTCCTATGACAACGGTTGTGTTCAGATGAAAATCTTGGACCATGCGGCGGATGACAACAGTTTGCTGGATATCTTTTTGGCCAAAATACACCTTCTCTGGCTGCACAATGTTGAAGAGCTTCATGCAGACTGTTGCTACACCTCGGAAAAACACAGGTCGAGAAGAGCCTTCAAGAAACTCTCCAAGAGGAGTGATTGTCACAAAAGAACCGTCTCCGTCAACCTGGGAAGATGGTGGCATGGTCGGGTACATGACTTTTGTGGTTGGTGCAAAAACAGCGCTGATGCGACCAGAATTCGAGCGTGAGGAAAGTTCCTTATCAACGGCCTCTAGGTGTTGCATGTCTGTCTCCCATGTTTTCGGATAGCTGTCCAAATCCTCATTTACACCAAATTGTGTCGGATTCACGAAAATACTGACGAACACGTCTTGGTTCTCGGCAGCAGCCTGCCGAATGAGCGAAAGATGACCTTCATGCAAAGCTCCCATCGTGGGCACGAAGCCAATTGTGCGATATGATAGAAGAAGCTTTCGACGATGATCACGTAGTTCCGGGACTTGGCGGAAGATGTGGATTGACGAAGCAGGCGTTCGATGAACCAACAACTTGTATCTCCGCGCGAAGCATCTTGATGTAGTAGCTAGTAAAGGTTAACTTAGTCCAGGACAGACAATGAAGTTGGAGTGCCTGCCTCTACCAAAGAGCATGTTGTTAACCATTGTCTCGCGAGGCACTCAGACAATTCCCCTTCCAAGCGACACAGGTTTTAATCCGGCAGCACGCATGCGAGTGAAACAGTAAGTAGTTAGACGCCCTCGACATGCCGACTTTTCCATGATGACCAGAAGGAGGTGCTTTACGCTGTAGATCCAGTCCTGCGCAGTGATTGAGGACGTCGGCTCTGCCCTCCGAACTCCGATAAGTTTAGAAATAGCATCACAACTCGAAAATCCTGCCACTGCGCTTTCGCTATGGCTGACGACGGGCTGCTGCTCAATTTCTCGGTCAGTGATGCACCGCTGAGGGTGAAGCCCAGTTTCACTGGCGGCCGTTGGAAAGACCGGTTGACTGCTAAGAAAGCGGCTGCAAATTGGCAGAGAAGGCAGTCCACCAAGCCAGTGCCTGGAGACGTGACCTTAGGAACCGAACGGCAGAACACATCGAATGAACAGGAATTGTCAGATCCTAATAATCGGCCGTCAAAACGAGTCCGCTTGGATCATGCAGCAGCACCTCCCAACGCAGTCCACAGCGGTCATAAGAACATCGACAGGCTAAGCACAGAGAGCAAGCCGACTTATCAGCCAAATCAGTTTGTTTCGTCATTATTTACGTCTAATCCTACCCCCCAGACAACAGTCACGGATCTGGCCAAAGTCTCGGATGATACACATGTCGAGCCGTCCAATGCACCCCTGACAACTGAACTGGAGAATTTCACGTCACTTGGCCTCTCATCTACTCTGGCTAGCCATTTGACCAACAAGCTCGAAATAAGGTTGCCCACAGCTATACAGAAAGAAGCAGTGACCAGGTTGCTCAAAGATGATACTGATGCCTTTCTACAGGGTGAGACAGGCTCCGGTAAAACACTTGCTTATGTTCTACCCATTGTACAGCGCTTGATGGGTTTGTCAATAGCACAACAGCCCAACCAATCACAATCGAAGATAAATCGAGGATCAGGCCTGTTTGCACTCATATTGGCCCCAACGCGCGAATTGTGCAAGCAAATCTCTGTAGTTCTCGAAAATCTATTGCGATGCGCGAACTGGATAGTTTCAGGGAGCGTGGCAGGCGGAGAAAGCAAGAAAAGTGAGAAGGCGAGGCTGCGAAAAGGCCTTAACATCCTAGTTGCTACGCCAGGACGGCTGGCAGACCATCTGGCGAACACGAAGGTGTTAGATGTCGGCCGAGTCAGATGGCTGGTGTTGGATGAAGGGGATCGTCTCACTGAGCTCGGGTTCGAGCGTGACATTCAAAAAATCATATCTAACCTAAATCTACAGTCACAAAAGATACACAAGTCAGAGATCTCCAGGCTACCGGAAAAAAGAACCACGATCTTGTGCTCAGCAACAATGAAATTGGAAGTGCAACGACTGAAAGACATGAGTTTGAAGAACCCAATCCACATTCAGGTCGACGCGGCGCATGAACACCAGCAGACTGAAGGGGGAAAGCGTGAGCAAGACTCCTTTTCTGCACCGGCTCAACTTAAGCAATCATACGCCATCATCCCTGCTAAGTTACGGCTTGTATCGCTTGTCGCAATTCTGAAGCGAGCTTTTGCCCGTAAAGGCTCCGTCACAAAAGCGATAGTTTTTCTGTCGTGTGCAGACTCGGTTGATTTCCATTTTAGTGTACTCACAAAAGAAAGTGACGATGAAGATGGAGAACCCGACTTCCAGGGCAACTCGGACGAGCATGGCGGCTCTGGAAAATCGGACAAGCTGGCTGATGTGCGAACGTCAGCGAAGTCGTCCGCGCTGTCCAAATCGGATAACCATGTGCGAGTCTTCCGCCTCCACGGCGGCCTCCCTCAGTCACTACGAACAAGTACGCTATCCGGCTACTCAAGAGAATCACAACCTGCCGTTCTCCTATGCACGGATGTTGCCTCTCGTGGCCTTGATGTTCCTAACGTGGAATTTGTGATCGAATATGATCCTGCCTTCAGCAAAGACGATCATCTGCATCGTATCGGGCGGACTGCTCGTGCCGGGCGGGATGGACGGGCACTCCTGTTTCTGATGCCAGGAGAAGAAGAAAATTATGTTCAAATTTTGAAGCAAGGAAGACGAGATGGCGGCTTAGGTATGGCTCGTCACGATGCGGACGAGTTTTTGCGCAGAGGGTTCAGCCCCTTGAATGGCGTTTCGAGTTCTCAACCAGCGGAATGGGAGGATCGAGCAACAGAATGGCAGCTTGATGCCGAAAGATGGGTTCAAGAGTCGTCAAAAAATCTGGAACAGGCACGTCGGGCTTTTCAGAGCCATGTGAGGGCGTACGCGACCCATGTTGCGTCGGAGAGGCATTGCTTCAATATCAAGACCCTGCATCTCGGGCACCTTGCAAAGGCATTTGCACTAAGAGATAAGCCAGGATCAATCAAAGTACCTGGTCTGCGACCTGGAAAGTATGAAGCCGCGAGGAGCAAGGTCGAGAGGAAGGTAAAGGCTAGCATCTCTGCTGCAAAGGAAATAGGTAGTGAGAATGTCACCAGCCGAAGATCCGAATACAATGTTCCAACGGCGACGGATGCCCAAGCGGCAGCACAAAAAATGCGAGCCAAGATGAAGCAGATGTCTGGAGCGTCTGAATTTAACATTGGTTAACAGACATCGCAGCAAGCAGATATTCGTAGAACCACCCAACGAATCCAGTTCGCTTCGGAGGCGGATATGAATTGCACAAAAGAATGAATCCATTGGAGATTCTATGGACGTGTGACAATGCTCAAGCAATATACCTCCAGGATGGCTTTGATAGGAACCATCTGCTAGATATTTGAGCCTCGAAGAGGCCAATGTTTGTGTGGTTCCATTGGGTTTATTCCGTATCACGGTGTCTGTTGATATACTGGAGCGTGTTTGTGAATTCTGCATTAGTAGATATTCCATAGCGATACTTTGCCGTCCTTAGAGCCAGCAGCTAACCAATGAGTGGCTTCGGTTTCGGCTTTCCGTCTTCGCTGAACAGTCTGAACTGGTGCATTGTCATCTGGCGCATGGAGTGCGTCAACTACACTGTCCAAAACCGCAAATGAAAGGGCATAGCAGCCTTGCTTATGCCACTTCAGGACCACAAGCTGCTTTAGTGTCTTTGCTGAGTATACTCGAACCCTCGAGTCCCAGCCACCAGTGGCTAATATTCTTTCGTCTGATCGCACTGTAAGGGCTTGCTGACCAGAATGCTTGGTGTCAACTTTGCGCAAGCCAGTGCGTCCTTTCTCATTCTGCCTGGAGAGGGAATGTTGTGCAATGATAGCATCTGCAGATGAAGAGTAAAACAGTCCCAGCAGAGGTGCCACACCGATCGATAGGACTGGCTGAGAATGAACAGTTTCGTGATAGTCCACAGTCCATCTGCCGTAGCTGCTATCGTATGAGAAGAGAACAACACTGCCATTCTCATAGCCAATTGCGACTCGCAGCAAATCGCCATGGGTGAATATGTTTATCGCCATCACCATGCCTGTCTTTACGTTTTCGACGCTGGGAATTGTTGAGAGCCGATGTTCATCGGGCAATCGAAAGATGTCTACTTGCCCATCCTTGACCGCCGGAACTGCGATGAACAGAGTTTCTGTCCTTGATCCTTTCGTGCCTGAAGATGGCGGGACTGAGTGCTTGTCATGGTTCGAGCACGCTGAAAAGGCGCAAAAATTAATCGTGTTCACTGTCAAAGAATGCAGCATCCAAGGCTGTTTCTGCTCGTCACAGGCACCATCGACGGGAAGCTTCTTCTCCAGTGTTTCCTCGTCAATAGCACGCAATTGCCAGACAATTAGCCGGCTGTCTCTACCTTGGCTAATGATGTTTTGATCACCCCATTCCGTCAGCCCCAGGACGGCGGCCCGGTGGGCCCGCCAGACAGCGACAGCTCGCTTAGAGGCCAGACTCCAGAACGAGGCCCATCCATCAGCGTCACCCACCAAAAGGCGCGAGTTGTGGCGCACAAAGGCGACGGCATGTATGGCCGAACAGTGGCCGCGGAGCACGTACACGGGCTGAGCCGGCGGCAGCAACGTGGCTGCATGGATATCCCCCTGATCTGGGCGCGATTCAGATTGGGCGCCGAGTAGTGGGGTGGCGTCAGTCATGTTCAGGATAGAATGCAGGGTTCGGAAGGCAGAGCGAAGGGGTGGAGAGGGGACGAGGAGGTCAGATAGGCCACGGCGCAAATTGGCGTGACGACGTGACGCCGAGCTACAGGTAGCCGGCGATGGCCACAATGCTATTAATACGTGACGCCTTAATCACGGCCCTCCTGACGCCCACGTGGGAAGCTGTAATATGCATCACGGTGGGGAGGAGAGGGCGAATGCCTCAATTTATCAGTGATGCCGATTCGCCCGCCACTGCGGATCCGGCGAGAGCGCGCACGAGATTCCACGATCAACAGTAGAAACCCCCCCTCTCCAGCAGGCGTTGCCCCGGTCGCTCTGCGGGCACCGCGCAAATTGGAGACGACATTGACTTGGCTCCGGGCGACGAATCATTGACGTCTTCACTGACGAGGCCCGTTCCTGGCGGGCGCGGCGATGATGAGCGCTGTCGTCGTCGACCCGCAACGTCGGCGACGCGGCGGCATGATTGGCGCTGGAGATGCAGCCAGGCGACGGCTGCATGGAGCAGCCGGAATCATTCAGCGCGCACACCCAGTCAGCAATGCAGAGCGTGGCGTCGGCTGTCAGCTGCGCCGCACTTCATTTCTTTGCGAGGGGCGGTAGCAAATCCCTTGCATTGGCGCACCAGATGCGCTGCCTATTACTGCCTATGACATCGCCCAGCCCACTGCGCAAAACATCCTCAAGCCCGGTCTTTTCCATTTGCCTTTCCCTAGCCGATGATCCCCTCTGCATCCTCCCCTCGGCCAGCATCCAATCCGCCGGCTCCCTCCCGCGACCAGCTGCCCCCGCCCGCACGCCTGGCATGAGATTGGCGCCGTGGGTGGTGTGAGCCCGAGTCACCGAAGAGGGCGCCGTGCTCGCTAGACCTCTGAGACCTCAAACTTTATTCTGCTCACCACCTCCAACCGGACCTGTCCCGCCTTCGGTCCTCTCCATACCCGTCCTCTCGCCATCCCCCTAACGTTGTCACGGTCGTCGATGTGAAAATATATCCTATACTGTGTGCGGAATATTTTTTTCCATTTACTACCTCTTCAGCGCGCTCACCAAGCTATCGTCCCCACCTGCATCTGGTCAACGGCCGATTCGATCACTTCAGTGATTCGACCGTCAATTTCCTATTGCGAACGGGCAAAACGCCTTGATTTGCCTCATACTCGTCGGTACTCGAGCCACAAAAGAGCGATTGCGCTGTTCAACGTTTGAATACTTCGCTCGCATACAAAGAAATAGATCGCGCTCAGGCTGGAATCCATATTCGAGTGATCTCATAGATCGGGGAGGAGTTGGCAGAGCCATACTACGAAACGTGTAACCCTTGAAAGTGGACATTTTCGACACTGGCGGCAACTCTCAAGCAGCTCGGTAATGTTCAGTTGGAAGTTGAGATTCCCCGTCTTTTCGCATCGCAACCAATCTGCGCATCCGCTCCGATCGCCAGGTCTGATTCTCTGTCTCGGCATATGCGTAGGCAGCAAAGCCACCCGACTGTGCGAAGACCGACGTATCTGAAAGGCAGGGGCCCGGTACCAAAGTCCAGCATAGATGATACACGGCTTGGCCAAGACCAGGCAAGCGCACCGATGACCAGCAATGAAGTCAATGGGCATCTGGCTGCTGGCGATGCTTCATCGTCTAGCAGCAAACCGAAGCGCGTACGGACGGGATGTCTAACCTGCAGGGAGCGACACCTCAAATGTGATGAAGGCACGCCGCATTGCCAGAATTGCCGCAAGTCCAGCCGCGTCTGCAAGAGAGGCATCAGACTCAATTTCATTGATACCCAAGTGCAATCACCGCCTTACCTTTTGCCACCCATTGAATGGAATGTTGCCTTTCAAGACGAGTCCAGAGAGATTGCGTCAGAGTACAAAGGGGGGCTCGGGAAATACGCCGTCCTGTCCCCCGATCCGGACTCTGCTCAAGTAGATCCGTCGCTGACATTTGACTACCCGCCCACAGCTCCGCCGACTCAGTCTCTATCGCACCAGGCTCTTCCGCCCATACAAGGTATCCTTCCGGATACTTACGAAGACCCCCCTAACATCATTTTCGAGCCTACTCGAGAACAACAGGCACAGCAGCACCATCATCAACACACGCATTCAACGACTGACTCAACGTATTCAAGTTCGACCCTACAGGGCACGCACTATGGCATGTCCGAGAACGGCCTTGGCAGTGAAGAGGAACGGCGAGAATATCTCAATACCCAAGAGGAAGTCCTATTCATGCAGGTGTTCGTGGAAGAGGTCGGTCTCTGGATGGACAGTATGGATCCAATGAAACACGTATGACAGACGTAACCTTGACAAAACCCATCACGTATACTGATTTTTCACCAGTTTTCCCGGCTGTTGCCTTTTCATTCATTAAAAGAACCCATGCTCTTGAATGCTTTCCTTGCCTGTGGCGCCCGGCATTTAACCCTAGTGAATCCCGCTTACCACGAAGACAAAGCTTTACACTATTATGACACGGCCACGAGATGGCTCCTCAAATCGCTACAGAATCCCAATCGTGACACAGTCATTTGTGCAACGACAGCGGTGATCTTAAACGTGTACGAGATCATGTCAGAAAAGGCCTTGCAACGGATGAATCATATTGCCGGCGCTCGAGCACTCATCAAAGAATGTGGATGGAATGCCAGGTCAACAGGTATCGGTGCAGCATGTTTTTGGCTGAACGTTGGGATGGAGCTCCTCAGCTGTCTCCACTTCAACTGGCAGGTAGCATGGGATCCTGATGATTGGGGTCTCGACATGGACTTCGCGCGGGAGCAGGAGAATGGCAAGGAAGAGGTGTGGACGTATCGGATCGTCTACATCGTCGCCAAAATCGCCAATTTCCGAGCATCCATACCGAGGTTTTCCGAGTCCTCTCCGAGGGACGAGCAAATACGGCTACAAAAACGATACGACCAATGGACCAGGCTGAAGCAGATGACTGACTCATGGAATGAAAACATTCCGCGAACCATGCATCCAATGGCGTATCTCTACCCGTACCAAACGGCATCGAAATCCGCATTTCCCGAGGTCTGGCTCATCAAACGCACGACTATCATCGCTCGCTTGTTCTATCATACAGCAATGTTATTGTTAGCTCAGATAAACCCTATGATGTCGGTTGACGCAGAGGAAATGAACGAAATGCAGAGGCAACATGCCAACCTCATCTGTGGCATCGTGGCACATGTGAAAGACCGGTAAGTAGCACAGTCTTCTCTTTCTGCGTCTCTGAAACTGAAATGCATTAGGGGCGTAGCGAGTGTTGCTCTTCGATCTCTGGCCATTGCTGCAGAGGTTCTCACAGTCCGACGGGAACAAGAAGAGGTCCTGCAAATCTTCGAAAAGATCACCAAAGAGACTGGCTGGCGCATTTCGTTCGTCTTCAAGGAATTGAAGGAGAAATGGGGTTGGGACGAGGCACGACCTCAGCCGCCACCTGCCGCTCCGCAGCAAATGACCAATGCGGCAATGATGAACGGTGCGGCATCAGTGCAGCCGTTTCAATACCAAACGTCAAACACCATGTCGACGCAGCCAATGACGCTGCAGCCTCCTCCGTCAGCAGGATCGTCATCGGCGGGAAGACCACCAAGTGGAATACTTAACCCGGTGTTAGCGACAGCCGATTTCTCAATGCCAAAACATCCATACCAGACCGTTTACGTTCCACCAAACTCACTTGCAACACAAGCACAATTCAATTATTGAAAGGCCATGTTCTTGCTATGCGTGTCATGCTCGAATGACTCATGAGCAACGAATTTCTTTACACGTGGGGTCGACGCCTTTTCTTTAGTGTATACTAGTACTCGAGCGCGGTGTTGTCTGAGCTGTGTCCTTATCTTTTCGTTCCGGTCCGACTTCGTTTAACAACGACCTTGGGTGCGTTACACGTCGATAATGTTGAACTGGGAGGCATTAAAGGGCAAAAGCAACGAATCATGGCGACCTAATAGGGCATTGCATGTAAAAGCTAAAAGCATGTTGTGTGGTAAATAGAAGTAATCTAGGTGCAGCAATATTCAGTGTAGTTTGTCTTGAGTGTTTTGGTCGAGCAGCCCCCACATCCCAGTCAACGGCGCGTCTGAGAATGTCCCTGCGTCATGCCGAGGTTCCCCGGATTTGCATTTGGCTTGTGCTACGCAGGTACCCATCTTATACCAGGTACCCAGAAAATTGGAGACACAGCCTGGATGCACCCCGATTTCCCTTCACATCATGACACAGTTCTGGAATATTGTTTTCAAGAGATCTTGTCCTTCACGCTAAAGGACAATCCCAGTTGCTGGACCTCGCCATGGGCGGGCGCAAGTTCACACTGGCCGCGATCTAAACGGAGACTTTACATCTCCTGTTCCCAAACTCGTTGGCCGTGGCCAAACCGTGCCCTTCAAAATGGCGCGCCGAAAAACCTCCTCTGCATCCTCTCTCGATTCCTCACCACCTGATATTTCTATTCTCGGCGACCAAGTTGCCATCCATCCATCCGGCTACACCGAATCCTCCACAGCACACCTTGACAGCCCACCTGAAGAGCAACCTCTCCTCGAAAGTTGGGCTCGCTTTCGCACTTCACCATTCGACTTTCTCCGTGAGATCAGCGTCTACATTTCCGGTGATGGATGGCGAAGCTACGACCGTGTGGTTGGGCAGCCGGTGTTCTATTCTGGATTCAGTGATAATATGAAGGCCATGGTGCTTTCGAATCCGATGCTACGCGTCAAGCTCTCGGAGCTGGCCGAGGGAAGGGTGGTGGTGGAACAAAGAGAAGGACTCTTTCGGACGGAGCTTGGGACGATAGATGTCGCTGGTCGTGAGAAGCGGCGGAAAGAGGTAGAAAAGCAGTTGGGTGAAGTCGCTGCTGAGTTGACAGATAGCATGATTTGCAAAATGGAGAGCAAGCGATTCATACGAGGAGCCTATTACCTTGTTACGCAATTGCTGACGAGAGCCTATCATCAAGGTAGGACCATTCTCACTCCCTACTAGAGGTTCCTTTCCAACTCAATTCGTACCAAAGGAATCCACGTCTCTGCCGAAGAGGTCCTGAGATTGCGCTCTGTAGCAGAGCAAGCTGCGAGACGGAAACACTCCATCATTTTCCTTCCCTGTCACAAGTCACATATCGACTATATTTCGCTACAGCTGATCTGCTATCGGCTGGGACTGACACTCCCCGTCGTTGTCGCCGGTGATAACCTCAACTTTCCGCTGGTTGGAGCTTTCTTGCAACATGCCGGCGCCATGTGGATCCGGAGAAGTTTCGGGGGCGATGCACTCTACACCACCCTTGTTCAATCATACGTGGACACTATGTTACGAGAGGGATTCAATTTCGAGTGCTTCATCGAAGGTGGACGCTCGAGAACAGGGAAGCTTCTACCACCAAAGTTCGGCATTCTGAGCTTCCTTGTCGACAGTGTTCTCTCGGGCAGAGTTGATGATGCAGTCGTTTGCCCTGTCAGCACCCAGTATGACAAAGTTATTGAAGTTGACTCGTACATCAGTGAGCTGTTGGGGCAACCCAAAAAGAAGGAGAGTCTGCAAGAATTCTTATCAGCATCATCGATCCTATCTCTTAAGCTTGGCCGTGTTGACGTAAGATTCCACGAGCCATGGAGTTTGAAGGACTTTATCTCGCAACAAAAGGATAGGTACAGCAGACTACCTGAGCCGATGAGCTATCAAGATCAAAGGATCCGCTTGCTGAGAACCATGGGATACAAAGTCCTATCTGACATCAACGCCGTTTCTGTTGCAATGCCGACAGCACTGATCGGGACGGTACTGCTAACTCTACGTGGGCGAGGTGTCGGTAGGTCGGAGCTCGTACGCCGGGTAGACTGGTTGAGTGAGCGGGTCAAGCAACAAGGTGGGAGGGTGGCGCATTTTGCTGGATTGCCTACTGACGTTGTTGTACAACGTGGGCTTGAGGTCCTTGGGCCTGGCCTGGTTGGCGTTGTGGAAGGATTACCGGAAGATACTTATCAAGCAGTCGACAGGTCAGTGAATTATGTTTCAGGAGTAGCACAAGTGGTACTAAACGTCGTGCAGGTTTCAATTGTCATTCTATCGTAACATGATTATCCACCTCTTCATTTCGGAGGCACTTGTCTCTGCTGCTATGTACACGAGAGTTAAACTTGGTGGGGGTCCAGAAATGCAACGAATTTCGTACGATGCGTTGCTCGAGCAGGTGCTGTTCTTGTCTCAGGTGAGTCTTGAAAACGATACAGTGAACTGTAACCCACCAGGCTGACTTTTTCGAGCTCTTCCGTGGTGAATTCATCTTTCCGACCGATGGTTTAGCTGTGAATCTCGAAAAAACACTTGCAGGCTTGGAAGCTGACGACGTGATCAAAGTCATTCGAGGAGATGATGGAGTTCATGTTGAGCTCAGCGATTCTGAGCGCCAGCATGGCAGAGAGAACTATGATTTCTACTGTTTCCTCATCTGGCCTTTCATTGAGACTGCCTGGCTCGGCGCCATCTCTCTAATCATGCTCACACCACCGTCTAAAGCTGCGGGAGGTACTTGGCTGGACGTGAAACGAGTTCTGGATCAGGCGCAGCTACTCGGTAAGACACTATACCACCAAGGCGATCTGGAATATTTTGAGTCTGTCAACAAGGAAACCCTCAAGAACGGCTTCGAGCGATTCCAAGAGGAAGGAATCATCATCGTCACTAAAAGCAAAGACGCTCGCATCCCCGCCACGGTCCAGCTGGATGGCCGCTGGATGCCTCGCAGGGACCCGGACACTGGCCGAGTTGCTGCAGAAGGCAAGCTGTGGGACGATGCGGAAGCCATCAGTCACAGTAGAAGAGAAGGCAAAAATCGACGTGATGGAACGACGGTCACGAACAGGGTCATGTCACTTGTCGACAAGATGGGCCGGAGTTTATTTGAAGAAGCCGCGACAGAAACAACGGCGCAGACACATGATATTGACGAGAGAACCGGGTCAGCCAAAAAGAGGAGGCAGCGTCGGAAGGAGAGATTAGGAGCTCGACTTTAGATACCCCGGAGTCAACATTATTCATAATCATGAATAGATCTGGCTCGCACATAAGGCCAAATTTAGTCGGCAATTTTTTTGGTTTCAGTAATGACAATACGCCATTACCGCAATAGGTGAACGGCGGACGGTGCAGGATTGGCTTTGTCGCCAGCTGCGCGCGAAACACTGGAAGAGACTCCTCTATCTCCCATAATTGGAAAGGTTCTACAGAGGTATCAATTAGCCCACTCATGTTCGACCTCCATTGTGTGGAGGGCAAAGGTACAGACTGAACATGAAAACCAGCGTCGCCGTAGTGACAATTATCTTAACAATCGCCTATCTGCGTACACGGCACATGACATATCAAATGATCATAAGTTAGGATCTTGCAAGTACTACTTCTAAAAACGGGAAAGCACCAGATATGAAGACGGCTTCAAATGGAGCGCCTCTTCCCTGTTGCGATGAAATACGTCACAGCCAAGCCTTCAAGAAAGAAGACCGAAGCAAATGACTCAGCTGATACAGTTCATCCTCAACCATGGACTTGACAAGATATGGCATCCAGAGGAATGCAGACGATAGGGATGATGAAAGGAGAAGCTGTCATTCAGTGTCATGGTCAACAATGTTGATTTTGGGAAATATCTCATAGAAGGGACTTCTAACCTCTGATATCTGGACGGCTCCCGAGTCATGCTCTTATTTCCAGGCTATATCTTCAAGGTAACCTAGCCCATTGCTTGTCGATAAGCCTAACGATACGTGCGATCAAAATTGCTCGGGAGTGGACCTCCGGCCATCATCGCAACGCTGCATCAGATGCGAGCGAAATATGCACGAATTGTCTACCTGTTTCTGATTTTACAAATCTGGTAACTGCTCGTGCTTCTACCAGTGGCTGAGCCTGAGTCCTCCAGTGGCATAATCTACAGTCTATACTGAAGCAGGCAACTTTCATTCCGCACCTGTGCGAATCAATCCTTTCCAACTGCCTGTTTGGGTTCGTGGAGATGATATCCCGTTTGCGGGGTCAACACCCTGGCCTGTTCCATCTGCAATGAACATCTATTTGATAGACTATTGATAATTCCACGCGGGACACATTGATAAGGCAGGTTGAGACCGCATCTGTTACACACCAGTATGCCGAATGGCTTAACCGTTTTGGACTTTATAAGTATCACTGATCGCCGTTTTTGAGTACTACGTCAATATCCAATTTCATGCCTTCATTTTTGTCACTTTTCATTTGAACCTCTTATCGACTCTTGATAGACCTTCAATATGGCGGAGAAGGACATCACGAGCTCGTCCAAAACAGACGATTCGTTAGCGGAAAAGTCCCATGTCCGAATTGAGCAAGAAAAGTCGCAGCCATTTGCAGCCCTTGATGGACGCAATAATTCAGTTGCAACTGGGGAGGGAGTTATCGTCGAGTCACTGGCAGATGCAGACGAGGCACTGGCCTTTCTGGAAAACCATCCGAGGGCAGCCGCAATCGCGCAAGAAGGAAATGCTATTCTCGAGGATCCAAAACGACTGAAGAAGCTGCGCCTCAAAATTGACCTGACAGTTGCGCCACTGCTCGCTGGTGTCTACTTTTTGCAATATCTCGACAAAACAACGATCAGCTATGCAGCTGTTATGGGAATCCGGACCGATGCGCACTTAGTGGGACAAGATTACTCTGACCTGTCCATGCTTTTCTACATTGGTGAGTAATGTGCCGTACGGTCGACGGTGTCTTACACGGCGTGCAATTGGTCTAAGCGAGACAATAGGGTTTCTCGCCACAGAGTTTCCTACACAGTATATTGCCCAGCGACTCTCGCGGCTTTCACTGTACCTTGGCTGTAACATCATGATCTGGGGAGTGGTATTGGCTTGCCACGCAGCCTGTCATGACTTTGCTAGTCTTGCGGTCTGCCGCACTCTCCTTGGTGTATTTGAGGCGTGTGTCGCCCCAATTCTCGTCCTTATCATCGCTATGTGGTACAAAAAAGCCGAGCAGGGCCGCCGAGTGTCCTGGTTCTATGTCTGCAATAGCGGAACGCAAATCGTCGGTGGTGCGCTGGCTTACGGTGTGAGCTTTGCCCATCGTAAATTCGCCAGCTGGCGCATTTTCTTTGTTGCTGTCGGAGCTGCGACTGTGATTGTAGGGTTTTTGGTAGCATTGCTACTGCCAGATAGTCCAGTCAAAGCCAAACGGTTTACAGATGCGGAAAAAGTGGCAGCCCTGCTGAGAGTAAAGGATAACCAAAGGTAAGGAGACACTCACCGTGAGTTTCGCTAAATTTACTAACCTTTGTAGCGGCACCCAAAACGCCCATCTAAAGAGAGATCAAATCTTCCAGACCTTCAAAGACGTGCGAGTATGGCTTGTGTGCCTTTGCACCATGCTCGGCTCGATTCCCAACGGCGGAATCAGCAACTTTTCCTCAATTCTCCTCACCACATTCGGATATAGCTCTCAGCAAGCGCTCGTCATGTCAATGCCTGCGGGTGCAATTGGTGTCGTATTCGTGCTCTTATCTGGTTGGCTCTCAGATAGATGGAAAGACCGCTCCTCGTATGTCCTTCCGACTACTGTGTTTGATGGATTTGGTAGCAATGGCTAATTGCAACATCTATAGGGTTATGCTGATCTGCATCATTCCCACAATTCTGTCCGCGGCTCTCATGATCGGTCTCGACCCCAATGGAGTGCCGCAGAACAAAGCTGGACTTCTCGCAGCGTCCTTCTTGTCGGGTACTTTTGGTGCATCTTTCATGCTTTTGCTTGCATGGAATGCTTCGAACATTGCCGGTCATTCTAAAAAGGTCACTGCCAACGCTATGACCCTGGTTTCATTTGCGGTGGGGAATATTCTAGGCACCCAGACGTTTCAGAACAAGCAAGCTCCAGGATATATCAGTGGTAAGATTAGTATCGTGGCAACACTAGTAGCACTCTGCTTTGCAGTCTTGGTGTTGCGGTTCCTGAATGACAGGCTGAATAAGCAAAATGCAAGGAAGCTGGCAGAGATGAGTGAAGAGGATAGAGAAGTGTTAAAAGAGAAGATGGCATTTGCAGATCGGACGGATAGGGACAATCCTTTCTTCGTGTACACACATTGATTAGATTAGGCAATAAATTTGGTGAAATATATGTGGTTGTATGTTAGGTTAGGGAGGTAACGAACTTGGAGTTTGCGATGACGTCACAACCTCGGTAGAATTGATGGAACTGGTTTTGGATGAGGGTGTTTTCTTTCAGACAAAAATCAGCTATGATCGCAACCGTTCGACTTTTCAACTGGTAGACATGCTTCCGTCTAAGGCACCTTCACGCCCGCGAATCGGTCCTACGAATACAGAGCCCGTCACCATCAACCACCAGCAAGTTCGATATTCGCAGCACACCCCCACCATTCCTCCAGCCCGGGCATCCGATCCACATACCCATTCCAACAGCTACATCCAAGCACCATGGCGTACAGGTGAACATGCAGCTTCTCGCGCTCGCTCTCAGATCGAAGCGCTTCCTCCGAACGCAGTAATGTTGTCTGCTCCTCGTATGGTTGGGACATCTCCGATGCCGGCGTACAACCCGTCAATGCGACATCCCGTCTTCTTCACCGAGCGGCTGCGCAAGCCACCTTTCCAGCTGCCATTTGGTCCTGCCAACATCCTCGGCGGGAGAAGCGGGTCTGCTATGAGGAATCCCTGCGCAGAGGGTTACGTGTACGAGGATCAGAGAAGCACAGAGAAGCGGAGTGAGGGGACACGGTTATGATAGTTCGAGGAGTGTCTCGAACCACGACTTCATGAAAGATGGGAAAGCGAACTCGGAAAACGAACGGTATTGATGGCGAATGGCGCAGTCAGCACAGGTCTTCTGGGGTAAATTTTATGCATGGTGGATACTGGTATGGCGAGGTCACATTCATGTTCCATCATTATTCTTGTGAACTTGAGGTTTTGTTCTATGCTATTCTTGCTCTGTAATGGAGTATCATCTATCTACTGATGCCTGCCAATTTGTGAAATCTGCGACGTAGCCCCATTCCGTCTCCACACGCCAGCAAAGTCGTGGCATTTTGTTCAAAGCGCTGTCACCCGAAAATACACCTTCGATCACAGACTAGTCACGCAACTTGAGCATAACGTAGGGGATCTCGACATCCTCCTCGGTTTGGTCTTCAGCCGTAATCTCAAAGATGACATTCTTTTGGTGGCTCGGAATCTTCTTCTTACTAATAGTTTCCACCAGGTCGCTGAGCCTAGGTCAAGAGTTAGTGCCATTATACGCATGCAATTAGTGAAAGAGTTCCACGAAATAGAAACTTACTTTAATGGGAGCCGGTCTCTCAGCTTACTGGGTGGATAGAAACTTGCATAAAGCAGACTGACACCGCTAGATACCATTGTAATATTCAATCCTTTTTGCTCAAAATCATCTAAGAACTCTTGCAATGTCACGTTCGTTACCTCGAATCGGTCCCACAACTTATCAACGGTAACCTCACCGGTTTTCCCTACGTACTTGCCCTTGGGACTGGCTATGGGCTCACTGAACCCGAAAAAGGGCAGCGCGATGTTGACGAACCCGTTCTTGTATTGTTCAATGTCTGTCTTGCCGTCAACCAGCTTGAATAGTTCGAGAACAACAAGACCCGTTACAAGGGCGGTGGTGGTGGCAATGGCGGGTATAATCTTGCCAGCAATGAATTTAGTCTTATGGCGGTCGGCAGTGGCTATTTTGTAGTTTTCGGCGCGAAGATTGCTCGCCGCAGTGATGAAGTCGATATGGAAGTTGGTGTCATCATCCTTCTCGAACTCTACCGGCTCCAAATTAAAGCCGGCAAGGGATTTTGGTGGTGGTAATGTATCCGCAATCCTTTGAAGCTCGTCGTTGTCGCCTGTTGGCTGATTGGCGTTTGGGTCTGGCTCTTTATCGTCTGCTTGGATCTTAACCCCTGGATCTGGCTTGAAGTCGGGAATGATCATGTTATCAAGCACCTTTAGAAGTTGATCTTTGGTAGCACCCTTGGGGTTGATGTTGTAGTTGAATGCGTGCAAACGGGCGCCCGCTTCAATAAACGTAAAATGTGTCGGATTTGACGGATCGAACTTGAGTGGATCTGGGGCACGCTTAGGACCAGACCAAAATGGTTGCCCGCTCGAAGTTTTGGAATCCTTGGGGAAATTGTAGAGCAGTTGTTGTATGGCATTGTTGTACTGCTTCTCAAATTGGTCGCGCGCCCAGACAATGCAGTCATCGAACGTCAACGGCTTCTCGGTCACGAGAAAGTCCCGCAGAGTCTCCAACGTCTGCTTCTCGTTGCCAGACTGCTTGAGTGCGGCTCCAAGGTAATTTGGTTGTGTCAAATACAGATTGACGACTTCAGGGGGCCCGGCAAAATAGGTATGGAACAAGTCCTTAGCCCATGCAATGGTATGTTCGATCCGATTAGGAAAACTACGAAGCGTGCACATTGGAAACGACTGCTCGGGTGGGTCTTGAGAACTTGAATATGATTCAGTAATCATGGGTAGAACGACCTGCGAATTGGCTTTTGTCCCAAGGGTGCCACTGTCTAGTAAAGGCTTGCGGAAGAAGACACACCGGCGGTCCACGTAAGTCCTGGCATCCACGTTATCCAGCGCATTGGTAACAGCGTCCAGACTGTTCCAGAATTGCTCGTCGAAGACATGCTCAGTATCTGGTCCCACACGGTCCTTTAGCACGGCAATCTTGCCCTGAAGCTCCGGATTCATGGCCTGAACCGCTCTTGCTGCACATTCACTCTTCAGTTGGCCTACATCATTCGGTCGGAAGAGGAACTGTCGATTCAAGTTGCTCCGCTCGATCTGGTCTGGGTCCGTCACTGTGATTTTGCCTTGAGGTCCCGTTGCCAATCCGATCATCGCCCAGTTCTTAAGCATTTCGCATCCAATAGCGCCCGTGCCAACAAGGAATTGCTTCATGTTGGCGAGACTGTCTTGGAATTCTTTGCCAAAGACTACTAGTTGGCCGTCATACCGTGTTCCTAAAGGCTTGCAAAGCTCCTCTGATCGTTTGAAAGCCGATGGGAGCGATTCCAGCGAGTCAAAGTAAAGCCATTGCTTGATGGGGTGGAATTTGCCCGATACTGACTTTAGTACTTCCTGAGCAGCCAAACCGCCAAAGAAGGCAGCCATCGGGCTGAGATCTCCTCGTGCTTGGTAGCTTAATTCTTTGATAACCTTCTCGTCAAGTTCAACCTTTTCGGTGCCCCTTTCCGCTAACTTCGTTGCGAGTTTCAAGACCTCTGTTGCATCAGTATCGTTGTATGGACGTGGGAAGTCTCCATTGTGTTGATCCGCAAACGCATGCAGCGCCTGGAAACCAACGTGCAGTTGCGGCGGGCGATCGAATTTCGCAAAGTCAGACATCATCAGCTCGGGATTTTTCAGTTGCACGCTCAATGGTTCAAAATCGATAATCTTGGGCATTTTGACTTGAGTATAGAGACCACCACGTTTATACTGTCCGAGTCCCGACACATCACCAATCGAAAATGTGTAGGGTCCCTTCACGATCACTTTCCTGGGGGCTGCATCATTCAGAGCTTCCATACCCTCAATCTCCGAGAAAGTCACAAAGTCACCGTCTTCCAGGCCATGTCGAGTTTCATCCAGGGCCGAAACGAGACCCTCGGAATCAATACCTGCCACAATACCATTGAAAGGGTTCTCTCCATTGGGGTCACCACATGTAAAGTTCTTTCCAAAGTCGGTGAACACCGTTCCAAACAAGCCAAACGTATCCGTAATGACCACGTATATACCATGATTGTGACAGTAATCGGAGATGGCGAGCTGGTCTTGCAGCGGGGTATCTGTAAGGACTACAACTTGGTATTGATCGAGTTGGCTAAGATCAGAGCTCAAATTCTCGGAGGGGTGGACAGCGACTGGGACGTAAGGATTCAGCTCCGACACTCGTGGCACAGTAACTTTTGCTCTGGGAAGGCCGACGTCGTCCGGGTGTAGGAAAAACTGCGAGGACAAGTCGGCTATCGCAGCCGGTCTCGGGTCGTAGAGAGTCAAGGACTTGACACCGGCAAGAGCGACGTTCTTAGCAATCTCCACACCAAGACCTCGGAGGCCAACGATGAGGACGTTTGACGAGCCCATCCGCTTCATTGCCTCGTGGCCAAGGACGTAGAGCTGTCTGCTATATAGAGACTCGTCAATCTCTCCGTTGGCACCTCGGAGCTGCTCAGCAGCTGCCGCGGTGCCTCCATCAATCTGCATCTTACTGTCCGTCATGGCTCTCTTCCGCGGACTCGTGTGCTCGTCGGAGAGCCGCCTCTTCCCCAGCCTGGCGCTGGTCTCGTGGGAGGGAATCGTGACAATGGATGGTAGAGCTCTGTGTTTCTGGTAAACAAATCTGGGTTGCAGGATGTGGATGTAGATTTCGACGAGGCCTCACGGTGAAGTGTGCAGGTCGTTGTGCATGTCACGGGAGAAGATAGAGAAAGAGGAGGGCAGTGGCAGGTGCGGGTGTAAGGCAGATTGCCTGTGTTGATGACCAAACAAACTTGCCACACGCCTTAGAAATGGTCGTTCGTACGTACCCCGCCACTCCTCTGCGCTTCGCTTCCTAGGTATAGTACCCGCGAGGTCATTCACAGTCAGACTGCGGAACCTTCCCTAGAATGTTACAATCACCACATCGTCAAGGTGATAGTTCTCTCGGCTTTTCTGATTTATGCGCAGGCACTATGCAGATTCACTGTTGTCGTGAGTCCACAATTCCTACGTGCCACAAGGCAAATGTTTCGTCTGTTTCTAAAGCTACAGGTTACAAACATCACAGCTGAGCAATGGATCGAAAAGCCGTCGGTCCTTCCATAGCCAGCGCTGATATTTGGTCCATCAACCCTCCAGACCAGATGGATTATCTAATGTACGGAAATATACTCATCTTGTATGTCTCTGGAAAACCCAGTCACTCAACCCCGTAACACCAACACCCCAACGTCCTTTACGCCATTGGATGCGGATGAGTTTGTTACGACGTTAATCTTTCTTACTCATTCTGTAGGCAATTAAGAAACAGCGAGATACAACCCCAAGCACATTCGCCTTCCACGTGAAGCAACCAAGTAAGCTATCATGGCTACATTTAGCTACGGAATTCAGCGAGTGGGAGCAGAGGCGAGCTCCAAAGCCAAACCTGTAAGGGTCAGATGGTGGCTTTCGCATGTCAAGACGATTGTAGGACGCAGAGACACTAACATTGTCACAAAATCATGAGCCATAGGACTGAGCCTCCGCAGCTTTCGTCTTGGATTGATTGAGCTATAGTATCTAGGGCAGGCACGCCAGCGTAGGTGTCAATCGCTTATTGTAGCAAGTCTACTCGTCAGTACTTGGGCTTGATCATAATGGAAAACCTATGAGTGGAAGTGCGTAGAAAAGTGCTCGAACTGAAATCTGTGCCGAAAAATCGAATGGAACATGAAATTCCAGAGTTCTAGTAGACATCTACAAAGCTTTCAGGTACCCAGTATACAGCTGAGAATGGGCAAAGCTTTTGAATTGGCTGAGATTTGGTAAAGCAAAGGTGCAGCTACTCACTAGGTCGAGTTCTGCTCGAACCTTCAATCTTCTCTTATGCGCCCTGCATGCACTTAAAAAAATCGACCCTAAATGCCCCTTTCGATATATTTAGTGAAGCTGCACCGGTACCGCTATCTTGATAGGGTAATTTTATGTAACTTGGTTGCTGAGTCATCTGATGAGCGCCGCACTCCCTGTCTTGTCGCCTTCCTTTAATCAGCTACAGAGATTCCAGAAGCCAAGCAGAAAGACAACATTAAGCCGTTTCGAAGGCTAATACCAAGAGATGCACTGTTAGATGACTAGTGTCCCAGCCACGGAAGCCGGCTGACTATCTTAGGATGCAGAGGTCGACGGTTAACTTGTTAATGAAGCAATTTCCTTAAATCTCCAATGGTGGAAATTTCCAAGAAGAAGGCATCCCTGATCTCGATCCCTAGTTCCTCTCGCAGTCGCTGAGATATGACAAGAGACATAAGTGAGTCGAGACCCAAATCTGCAGCTCGAGATTCGTCCGTCAGCTGGCCAACATCAACAGCGAGCTCTTCGGCAATCACAGTGAGAGCGCGCGAAGCGATGTCTGTCACTTGTGTATCCACAGAGGAACAGCTTAATGAACCTGCATTTGGGTCTGGAGGCGTAGATTCTCCAGTCTGCACGTCTTGGCTGGGGTGAGGGATCATGATCGATGAGGGATCCAAGCCATCTGAGGCCTGTGTGTGGTCGGACGGAGTGAAAGCAGACGCGGAACTGAGAAGAGACTCGTCCTTTGGAGGTGCTTTCACTTCTGCCTTTGCCTGATCATCTGCATGCCTGAAGAAGCGATTCAGCATCACTCTGGGCCATTTCCGAAAGAGGATGGCTTCCACAACCCCGATAATCTCGGAGTCCTGAAGGACATACACGTCTCCGACAAAGGTGTGGCTTTTAGTGGGCACCATCCTGACATAAGCCAAGTAACGTCCACCCGGATTCAGCGGCTTTGCGAAGCGCATCGACTTCCAAGACGGTGTGATGAAGAAGCTGTTCATATTGTCGAAATGGGTGCCGCCATTCAGGATGAACCCAGACAGCGATATAACTCCGTCAATAAAATGAGGTGGGACTGTCCATGTCCCACCGGTGTCTGCAGGGAACAACACCTCAGCCACGGCCTCATCCTCGTTGAGAACTACCCACTGCATGGTTCGATACATCTCAGAGTAATCGACAAGCTTACCGAAGAGGCTGTAGGCAAGGTCTTTTGTAAGTTTACTGGCTTTGCCAGCGGCCGCCATGTTGCCTAAAGCTTCAACGCGACTTGTTACCAGCTTTGTAGAGCGATACCAGGTGGATAGCCAGGACGAAGGATCCTCGTAGAAGACCGTGGCATGGCAATACCATAGATCCTTGGCTGGATTGAACCATTTAACGTGGACTTCCATCTTGTCCTGGTCAGCTTCCGCAGCAACTACGATGGGCTGAGCATCACTCGTGCTTCTTTGCTTAACGACTGGCTCGTGATATTCGAAATCTGCGACATTGATGCCAAGGGAGGCTGAGCTTGGAAACTTCTTGTCGCGAATACGGCTCGCCAATGTGTATGCCATGTCCGCGTGAAGGAACTGCATGGTCTTAGATCAGAGCCTTTCCAACATTGGGCGACATTTTAGAATAATCAGGGCGACTTACAGAAGAAGCAACACCACAACCATTCATGGCGTGTCCATCAACCACATCTCGAAGCAATACGTCAGTAATACTAGATTGAGCTGCTACTTGGACCTTGGACACACTGTATTCCTCTGATATAAGTTGGTGGATGCTGGATGTTTGAAATCTCTTCACGCCTGATGTGGATTTGGTCTCGGGCTCAGAGCGTCCTTTTGTTAAGTTCCAGTCTCCGCGATACTGGATCCAGTAGTCCTTATTATTCCACGCATACGTTGGTGCGTCGACCAGTCGGAGCACCTGCTCGAATGGACGATGATACTCATTCCAGTCAACGTCTATTCCAGCATTATATACGGCACAGAGTGCCTTAGCCAGGGTTGTCCAGTCATCGTTGTTTCGTTCTAGACTCGGGCATGCGAGTCGAGTTGAAGGCAGGGTCCGACGTATGAAACCACAGCAGGTGGGATGGTGTCCCATCTCAAGCCAGATAGTGGAGTTTGACACCACACCAGTCTCCCACGCATTACTAAGAGCTCCAGCGAAATCCACGGTTTCCCGAGTCGCAGCGCCCAAATACGACACATCAATCGAATCGTTCGAGGTCAGTACCCTAGCATACCGAGGAGAAATGATAGGGATAGAAGGCTTCTTGCAAACAACCGCTCCGGTCTGTCTGACAAAATCATCCAGCACAGCAGCCATTTGGCTGGTATGATAGGCATGTGCGACATCGAGTCGAACGGTTCTGTGGCCAGCTCTGACCAGAGCCGCTGAGAGGGCCTCCATATCTTCCAGGGACCCTCCAACAACTATTTCATTGGGACCATTGATACAGGCAACCTCGAATGGAACACCTTCTGCCACTTGTACAACGTTTGCCACTGATGCGCGCACAGATAGCATGCCATGAGTGTGAGAGGTACATACAGAACTCAACGATAATGCACGGACACCGACGAGGAATATGGCATCGTTATCAGAGAGAACACCAGCCACTGTTAGTGCAGCATATTCTCCCAAGCTATGGCCGATGACAGCGTTTGGCTTGACGCCAAATGACGCCCATAGCCGTGCCAAGGCAATCTCTACGCACACTATGGCTAGATGCATGGAAACAATTGAATCATCGTCACAACGGCAGGCTCCGGTGACAATGGACAAGAACGAGGGGAACTTCTGTTGCTGCGCAAGCCTGTCAAGTTGATTGAGCTGCTGACGAAACAGACAAGAGTCCCGGTACAATTGTGCGCCAATGCCAATGTAGAATGTGCCTTGTCCAGTGAAAGCAAAGGCCATGGGAGGCTGTTGTTTAGAAATTGGTGCCTTAGCCAGCGAGGTTTCAATATGAGGTCGAAGTAACTCAGCAGCTTCGACCCTAGAGCCCGCAAGAATGGAGACCCGGTAGCCGTAGTGCATCTTCCGCGCCGATAAGGTATACGACAAATCTGCGACTGAGAGGTCTTGTCGAGCCACAATGTAATCCACGAGACGTTTGATATTTTCGTGTAAAGAAAAGGCCGACTTTGCTGAGACAGTGACGATCTGTACCTTACGGCTGTCCTCGCCGATCCTCGGCCGTAGCGGTGGCTCTTCCACGACGATGGAGGTATTTCCCCCAGCAGCTCCAAAGTTATTTATTACAGCTAGCCTTTTTCGCTTACTACTCGGTCTCCAGGAGGTTGCCGTGTAAGGAATAATTACGTTCCTCTTTATCAAATCCCCAGGTAAAGCTGGATTGAACCGCGTCTTGATTCCAACATGAGGAGGTATGACGCTTTTCTGGAAGACTAGCATGGTCTTGATGAAAGCCATAATGCCCGCAGCCGCCTCTCCATGGCCAACATTGGCTTTGACTGATCCAATATAGAGAGGCAAGTCGCGTGCTCGGAGATGGCCGTCAGCACCCGGGGCAAAAACGCTCGCGACCGAGCTCATCTCCATGCCATCACCCGCCTGGGTTCCTGTACCATGGCATTCGACGTAGCCTACCTTCAACGGGTCAACCCCAGCACGTCTTATTACCTGGTTGTATAAAAATGCCTGCGCAGCATCGTGCGGATGTGTGATGGACACGGCCTCGGCTGAATGGTTAGTGGCTGCTGATAAAATAACCCCAAGAATGTTGTCATTGTCAGCCTGAGCATTTTCTAACCTTTTCAGAACTACGCTACCAACACCGTCCGATCGACAATAGCCATCTGCGGTCTCATCCCACGTCTTACAGCCACCCGTAGGGGACAGGAAGTGGCCTTTGCCTAGCCCAGCATAGACATCAGAGTTTGTGAGAATGTTGAGGCCTCCTGCGATAGCCATATCGACATCTGCACTCCACAAGGAAGTACATGCGGCTTGAATTGCCGCTAAGCTGGACGAGCAGGCCGTGTCGATGCTGTAACTTGGACCCCAGAATCTGAAGCAATAATTGATGCGGCCAGGGGCAAAGGCTCTGCATCCTCCGGGAATGAAGTAAGTACTGATGTCCTGTCCGGAGTTCACCTCGCGATAATCGTCACTGGCTTGCCCATAGAAAGTGCCCACGCGCCGTGGATGTATACCTCGACCGTGCACATATCCTGAGTTCTCTAGGGCCTCGTAGGCTGTTACGAGGGCGAGTCGATGCATTGGGTCTGTTTGCTCAGCCTCTCGTGGGGACATGCCAAAGAACATGGCATCAAATAGGCCAGGGTTGTCCACGAAGCAGCCATAGGGAGTTTTGGAAGTGTTGGGCTTTTTCCCCTCTACATCAACGTGGGTTCCGACATCGAAACGATCGGGTGGAATGTGATCATGAACATCTCGTCCTTGCGCCAGCAACTCCCAGAACTTTTCCAGGTCGTTGGCACCCCCGGGAAATCGGCATGCCATACCCACAACGGCGATTTTAGACGACTTCGCGTCCCTGGGTAAGCTTTTCCCCGCGGGGAGAGCCACGACTGCTGGCATTATGTCCTGGCTCGACAACGGTGCGGCAGGAATTTCGGTTCGCCACTGCTCCAACATGCTCTCAGCGTAATGTGACGGCTGTATGGCGATCAGCTCGATAGACTCGGGCGAAAGGTGCCTTAACCGCTGCGTGACGCCATTAATGGCTCCATCCCAGCGAACTTTCTGTGTCAGGATCTCCTCCACTATTTGCTCAAGCAGTGACGTGGCGTTGGTAGGCTCAAACGGCTGCCCGGTTACAGGGGAGAATAACGGAACATGAAGCTGGTATCGTTCATCAATCTCCGGGACGATTTGCTGAATATGCTCTTTGCTATAGGCTCTTCCCGTATGCCACATCCCCTGGATCTTCTTCATCGGCACGTTTTTCGCGTGCTTGAAGAAATCAGACTCCAAAAAGAGGGCTCTTAGAGTTGATGGCGGACCACCGATGTTAACAGACTTCCCATCGACGTTCAATACAGACGCTGCACTCGTTTCAGGATATGCCTAAAGTGCGTGTTAGTATATGATCGTTGCATTCTTGAGTGTAAATTCACCTTCTTAGTATTGAAAGCGGCTACTGCTTGATGGGCATCGTCCTCGTCAACTCCGTATACACAGTATACCCAGGCACCTTCAGCATTGATTTCATCTGGTGATACCTCTAATGACCGGCAAACTTGGTCAACTACAAGTCCAAATCTGAATGCAACTCGAGTAATGCCCTCGGCGATACCTGGAATCATTGATATACTTAGGGAGAGCCCAACAGCCGCCGCTGAAAGCAAGCCTGTACCTCTTGCAACGAATGTGTTCGACGCTTGGGAATTGTATTCAAGCGGATGAGCTTCATGGTACCTTTGGCCAATTGGTAAGCGTCCTTACTTGTACCTGCGTCTTGGGAACCTACGCAATGAAGCTACCGAGCTGAAATACAACTACCAAGACTCGCTCGATAGCTCCACCGACAGACGTTCTCCTCAACTGAATGACATAATCAGTCAGGTCCAGGACGCTTTCGAAGCATGGTATCGAATCTTGCTGGGCTCGGCTCAGATGACTGCATTCTTCTCTCAGAGCTGAGGTAACAGAGTCCAAAAATGCAGCTAGGATTAAATGATCCTTCTCCCTGCTAAGCAAGTGCAGCTTTCTAAACAAATCCCGTTGGTCGCCCTCAGGGTCTCCCTGGGGAATCTCTCCAGAAAAGTAGAGGACCTTTGCTCGGGTCATGTCAGGGAAAGGCTTATTTCCTATGGGCTATTGTTTCGGTGACACGGTCAGGAAGTCACTTGAGCTCACATCGGCATAAACTCTGCTGTTTCTTATTACTCGAGACATTTTCAGGGTACTCGGAACCATTTTCCGTTCTTGAGCGCTCAAAATACTCGGAGGATCTCGTATGATAATGCGTGGAATACTGACCTATCACAGGATCTTACCCCAAACGAGGCGATAGACTAGTCCATAGGCTATACTCTAGACTAAGCACTAGGCTATGCCTTTGGCTGGCCCTTGGATCTTGGTATCGGGGTTACATCTTGCAAATCCACAGAGCGACAGGCCGTTCGCAGTAGTGAACATACAGTGCAGCTTCTAACCAATTCGAAATGCTCAGTCGTTTCACTAGCCCGGGGTTGAGCGAATGAAAATCCGGGTGACAAGCCGTGGGTACAACGACCCAAAATCTCCAAAGCGCCGAATTGGCTCTTCTCCTAATCTAGCAGAAGCTTACTTGTCTTGAACTACTCGGTAAGAGTAAGCCTGAATCGACTAACTCTGATGTTTGATTTTTATGAGCGTTGATGCTGGTAGTGCGCGTCTTCGCAGGCGACAAAACTAGCTAGCGGCGCGAAAAGCAGACCCCCTCAATATTCAGCTCTCGCTATATCCCTTGTTATTGGCCATTCTGGCATCTCAACAGAACGGCACCAGAGGTTGCTTGGTACACTGCTCAACATTGCAAACCGAGAGTCACTTTGATGACGTGATTTACTGCTTGGCCGCAATTGCGAAGCTGAGCGGCTGCTTCATCATCCTAAGAAGTTCGCGAAGCTTACCGCATTGAGCATGCCGTACACTGCCTCACTATTCAATGGGCAAGGTAAGTTCTTTGCTCAATTTCATTCAAGTCTGCATTCATTTGTATGAACCGCTTAGTATAAAAGTCTCGATGTCTCTCCAGCCAATATGTGTGCTGTGTCGCCAACAGTACTTCCACTTGGCTTTATTGTCAACAAGCAAGTGCAATATCAGCTGAATTCTTTGGTTTCCTTTCAACATGCATCTCAACATTCACGCGGTATATGCTCTGCTCCTGTCATTGAGCTCGACAGCTGCAGTTCCTGTCGCTAAATCCCAGAATGGTGATGTGACAGCAGCGGACATCAACAACCCCAACTTTGGACCCATTCCCGGCGAATCATCATATTATAGCAACTACACCGGGAAAGAAGCCCCATTTCCTGACCGATACCCACATGCAGTTCCTGCAAGCAGCAAGGGCGCTCCAGGCCCTGATGACGTGCTCTGGCAAAATCTTGCCAGCGCGGAATGGATTGTTTACAGATTCTATCAGCAGGGCGTCGAAACTTTCAACGAGTCTAATTTCATTGAGGCTGGCTTTCCACCCCAAACCTATAACCGCCTCATCGAGATCCGCGATAACGAAGCTGGACACTTACGCATTTTCCAAGACGAGATCTCGCACGAATCTCTCAAGCCCGGGCCATGCGAATACTCCTACCCTTTTACTGACCCCAAATCCTATCTCGAACTCCAAACGACAATTGAGCTAGCGAGCATGGCGTTCCTCACCGGTCTCGCTCAAATCGCCCAGCTCAACTCCAGCAAGGGAGCTCTTGTAGCAGCCGCGGAAGTGGAGACACGCCACGAAGTCTGGTCTCTAATGGATATCTGGAAGACAGATCCTTTTGCTGGTCCCTTCGACACGTCCTTCCCATACGCAAGCCAAATCCTGCAGACTACCAACGCTTTCGTAGTTCCGGGGTCTTGTCCGTCCGATAATCCCGTCTATCCTGTTCCATATCAAGATCTTCCCCAAATCACTGTGCACGGGACCGCTGCGCCCGGTGCTCAGATCGAATTCGAATATCAGAATCAGTCGCATGTTCCAGACTTCAAGCCGAACACCGAATACTACGCTGTATTCTTCCATGGAGTCTTAAACATTAGCGTACCGTACGACCCAAGCACGAATTATACTACAATTCCTGCTGCTTTTGAAGACACTGCCTTAATCCTCGGTGTTCTGGCTGATGCTGAAGGCGCACCAACTCTAGACAGCGTGGTCGCAGGGCCCATGGTTCTCATTCAGAAGCCGGCAGCTCTATCTGTGCAACCATAAACTTGAAGATTACTGGTGAGCAAATGGCTATGGTGATCAAGGGTCTGATCACAAACAGTGCGCAATGGATTACGCAATAGACTCGTGGCAAGAGCTCTTCTTGTTATGTATTTTTATGCAATATCGGGGATCATCTGGATGCCCCGCCCTTCAGTCATCAAAACACTCATAACCTTAGCACGATTGCAATCGTTGTCTTACAATATAGATCTGTCATCGTATAAGAGGGAGTTTTGTCACGAACGAGAGATAGGTACAAGGCGATTCGCCTCAAAGTTCAAGCACGAGCTTCGTAGCACTAACGCCGGCCTTCAATTCATCAAGCGCCTTGTTAGCAGACTCCAGACCACCATCAACGACCTTGATTTGTGGGCTTGGCAGGTACTCTCCGCTGGCCAATTTTGGCTGTAGCCATTCGGCGAAAGCAAAGTGAAAGTGTTCGTCTCTTGCCTCCTCCGCATCTGGTGCCAGAACAAATTTCTGCTCAGCACCTTTAGTAGTAGGTGCGTCAGGCTGTAAATGCGGTGCAGATACCAACTTCGCCGTGCCCTTTCCCTTGAACTCCTTTAAAATGGCCTGGCACTCTTCCAGACCACCGGCAGCAGTGTATCCCAAGTTCAAAGTCACTCCCTCCTGTTTCGCGGCCTTGACAATGTTTTCCGCAACATCTTTGCTCTTGTAATCGAATACATAGTGAGCGCCAAGTTTCTTGACGTAATCGTGGTGCTTCTCACTGGCCGTTGCATAGATAATAAAGCCGAGCGATTTGGCTGCTTGTACTACTCCACAGCCAACACTGCTCACGGCACCCCAGATCAGCAATCCCTGCTTGGCCGATGCTTCAAACCCAGAGCGAGGAACTCCAATCGTGTAAAACCCCGACCAAGTCGTCGCAACCTGCATGGGAAGAGTAGCCGCTTCGTTGAAGCTCAGGCCCTGCGGGATGGCACACGCCATCGACGCGCGAACAACAACCCGCGCCTGCAGTGCGCCATAGTCCGGGCTGGCCTGGGAATAAAAATTGTTGGCAAACGCCGTCACGCGCGAGCCAACCTTGGGCGCGTCCGCAGGGACGGATGGGCCGGCTTTTAGGACGATGCCGCCGACGTCAGAGGCGACGATGGCGGGATAGCCGGCTACGATGAAGCCAAGGTCCCGCTGGAGGATGTCGAGTGGATTGAGCGCGACGGACTTGACTTCGAGCAGGAGCTCGCCGGGGCCGGGCTCGGGAGTGGGTCGGTGTTGTACGACAAAGCGGTTGCCTTTGGCAGTGATTACGGCAGCCAAGTGTTGATCAGAAGACATGGTGCCTTGGAATTTTTTTTTTTTTTTTTGGGTAGTTGAGTATCACTGATGGTTGGAAGGACAATTCAAATGATGCTGGAAGTCGCTTCGAGGGAAAAAGACTGTAATGATCGCACGATGCGGAATTCATGTGAAATCATTGGTTTATATCTTGTCGAAGTGTATATACATTCCAATGACTGGGCCGTCTACCTACCTCAAGAGCATGTCGGACCATATTTTTCAGGAATACTGATCATAACGGAGTAATCTTAGCGAAGATAAATGCGGAAGCGTCTTTCACCAGGCGTTAAGTTCTATCTCCGGGTCTCTTCGCTGGCGTCTCACATACGGTCGCATTGTCGGGCCGCTTCAACACGTTCTGTGCGCTATCAAAGGGAAACGTTGCGTCGCATTGTCTTGCCAAATAATGCTATCGATCATTCAACAATAAATATCTCACGAAACCGGCTACGTGAAGTTCAACAACTGAGAGTAGTTTCGCTCAATTCCACCAATTCAGATGCATCAGTGCGCATTGCGCTACGTCCGCGGCAATCCCCGACTCCCTCCAGCGAACCATCAACCTTTCGCCGGTTTTTTCCTTTACTTTTCTTTTGTACTATTGGTAGAGACCCTGGTTACTCATACTAACGGCCAAGGCGGACATTTTATTGACACCCTAAATCCTATTCGGCCGAGAAGCCCCATTTTCCCTTTCCGTTCAGATTGGAAGTCTTCTTATATTAGAACCCGGCGATTCATATTTCAAACCCGAGCGCAAGGACTTGGACCATTTATAGTATAAACAAACGAGAGAAAACTCCACGGTCGATTACGGCAGCCTAAATAATAGAGAATGGATACGCAAGTCGTTACATGGTACCCAAGGCTTCAGGCAGCTATACAAAGTAGTCACATGATTTGCCTCGAAAACGAGAGCGATTTAAGATGGCTGGCATGCAAGAACAGAACCCTCTGCACTCAACCAGAAATTGTGATGAGATTCATAAGGCTGTGGAAATATTTGCGTTCGCCGGGGCAAGGAGTCTAGGATATCTGGTGAAGGCACGGTCAAGTCAATGACAGGCGACATTGCTCTCAAAGATGTAACACTTGAGTTGTGTTCTGGAACCTAAAGTAGGCGGAGCCTGAGACCTGTAGAAGCAATTCCATTAAATTAACTATCAAATCTGCCCAACCTGGGCAGGGCAAAGGGGCCGATTTTGTCATTCGTTCTGCAAATGCTAAAATTGCTGTCAAATCGATTGCGGTCGTAATTAAGGTGTAAGCGAGGATGATTGGAAGACGCCTGCCCCACTATATCAGGTATGACGCTGTGGAGCAACACCAAGCAGTTTGCTTTCGCGAGCAGCTGTTCCAATAACTGCCAAGAGCGGCTGGATTTATCTACTATATAATCAGGTCTGATTAAAGTCATAGTCGTTTGCTCAAACATTACCCGACTCTTCAACCTTACGTTGTCATCCCCCATCCCTCGCCTGCAATGCCCGATTGATGCAGTGCATCATCTTACGGAGACCCGCAGTTCTTGGTAATCCCTTAGACCCGAATTTACGAGCTCTCCCTACCACCAACCTTCCGAACTTTCTCCTTACCATTCAATCTCGCAAGCTCTCCCAATTCCGTCCTACCCACGGCTTCCGAACGACCCATCGTCCGCTCTTCCGAACTCCACCCCCGCTCCATATTCGCCCTCTCTCTGCCACACAGCCTCACATGGCGGACCAGATTGAAGCCGCCAAGAGGCGCGCCGCCGAACGCGCCGTCGCCGACCATTTCGAACCGTCCTTCCGCTATGTCGGCATCGGCTCCGGCACAACCATCCTGTACGTCGTCGACGCCATCAAGGCCTCGCTGGAGAAGTCGGCGGCGGCCTCATCATCAGCTACGGACGAGCGACGTGGATCCCTCGATCCGACCAGCAGCATCCAATTTGTGCCGACGGGGTATCAGAGCCGGCAGGTGATTGTCCGAGCGGGATTGACACCACTGGCGTTTGACAGTCTGCCGGAGAGCGTGACGCTGGACGTGGCATTTGATGGAGCGGACGAGGTGGATGACGAGTTGAACTGCATCAAGGGCGGAGGTGCATGTTTGTTTCAAGAGAAGCTAGTGGCGACCAGGGCGAAGAAGTTCGTGTGTGTTGCCGGTGCGTGAGCAATTTTCATCGTACCCAATGTACACAAGGTGCGGAGAGGCCGAGACCGGCGCAACGCGCAGAATGAAAGAAGACAGCAGATATGTATCACAATCGCTTCTGACCAGACCAACAGACTACCGCAAGAACCAATCCCGCCTCCTCACCTCCTGGCCCGCCATCCCCATCGAAGTCGTGCCCCTCTCCGTATACAGCGTGATCGCGCGCCTCCGCGCCCTCGGATCCACCGACCCCAAAGTCCGCGCGGGCCTGCTCGCCAAATCCGGCCCAGACCAGACCGACCAGGGCAACTTCATCATCGATGCCAAGTTCCCCGGGCCGTTGCTGACGCGGGGCGACCTGCTGGTGGCGCAGAAGCGCGGCGAGGAGTGGGCGATGCTGGACAAGTCCGGGACGGGGCGGAACAGCGAGGGGCGGTGGGAGGTCGAGTCGCTGGCGCGGGAGATCAAGAGCATTACGGGCGTGCTGGATGTGGGCTTGTTCGTGGGCGAGAACGGACCCGAGGCCGCGAAGCGGGCGGCGAGCGGGGGGAAGGCGGCGCATGGGTTGGAGGCGGGCCAGAAGCCCGTGAGTTGTTACTTTGGCATGCAGGATGGGAGCGTAGAGACGAAGGAAGCACAGAGCTCGTACTGAGCTTTCGAGCGGTTGGTCTGTCGGCTTACGAAGCCATGTTTACTACTGACGTCATGGCCATGAATCATGATGTTCGCCAAAGAGTTCGTCATAGTTTGCATTTTGGTCATGACTGAATTTGTGAAGAATGAGAACATTCATTCCTCGCTGGGGCTAGCTTTGAGATGATATCGGTAAGAGGTTGACAGGAAATTGATGGGAGTATCAGAGAGGGTCAGAAGAAATGTGCGCCCAAACTCCACACAGGTAATATGTCTAAAAACAAATCGCGGAGCCTCCCAGTAAAATTCTGGCGATTTTATTAGCCTGTTTTTTTTAATCAAAAAATAAATTAACGATAAAATCCAGTTTCTTGAATGAGGGTCTCTTCAATCTAATTAGCCAAGAGATGTCGACATTTCTTTTGTCACTTCCTGGTGGGGCTTGGAAATAGAAAAGATATTAATCTGGATTCAAGTTGACGAGCCCCCTCATCAAAATTCTCACCATCTCGCTAGCTGTTCTTTTTTGATTAAAAACTTAACGATAATTAATTCACATTTTCGAATTAAGGTCCTCTCAATAGGAAAAAGTCGACATTTCTGTTGTCACTTCAGAAGAAATCCTGCGCCAAAACTCCACAGACTATTCACCTAGATTTGAGTTAGGGAGACCCCCAACAAAATTTTCACTATTTCGCTGGCTGGATTTTTTCAATTAAGAAATTGGTTAAAAATCAATTCGGATTGGCGAATGAGCGTCACCTGGGAGATTCATGGAAGTGGAGGGTTTACAGTAACTCTACAATTGATTTCTATGGAAGTGCAGTACTAACTATTTAACTCCAACGGTCCGGCTTCCTTAATGCCGGGCCGTATGATGATGATGCTGGCCTGAGCCCTTCAGTGCCATCATCTTTTCGTTACATGCTGGACGCCGTGCAATTTGTAAGTTAACAACAAGTAGTGTGTAGTGAATCGAAGGGAAAAAAAAAGCAAAGAACGCCGTCGCCATGCACATACTCGATCAAATGCTAAGCTGGATGTCATGCCGCCCACGGGGGTATCAATCGCATAATGATTTCTTTTTTGAGAGTTTTGAATTTTCTGAGAATTAGGAGCCGAGTGCTCTTGGATGTGATGGTGTACTGGAGCCGTGTCGAGGGGTTTTTGATAGCGTCATCGACAGTGGAAAGAAGTCAGTGAAGTGGTCAGATGTAGAGGGTTTTGATGTTGTTAATTATGATAGGCCCATTTCTTGATCCACCGTGAGTTGTGAACGAGTCGTGAGTAGGGGCATCCATGATGACATCGTCGGCATTTGATTCAGAAATGACGCGTTCCATGCCAGCCGTCTTTTTGGTGCGTTTCCTGGTTTCCTTTTGCTGTCCTGGATTGAGCAGACGAAGAGCCTGCGAGTGCTGCACGCGACTAGCGGTTTTGCGGTTGATGCCGTTTGGTGAAGAACCCTTGCGCTGGGGTGAGTAGGATGGACGACGATGACCATTGATGGTAATGCGAATACGGGGCACAACGGAAGCCTCGGAAGACGATGCACGGCTAGAGGGATCCTCCGGCTTGCCTCCATCACTACCATTCTTCTCCGCCTGTATAGAATGAGTGTCGGATGCAGCGGAATGGTCCTCCGAGTCGCTGTCAAGAGACTCCTGCTTAATAGGAACCAGGGAGTTGTTTTGGAGATTCCCAGATTGGGCAGTGAAGGCATTATTGGTACCACGATTCTGCTTCTTGTTGGGCGCATCGGAAGACTCGTCCTCACTGTCTGCTTCGTGCTCCACGCAAGAACTTCCCTGGGAGGATGAGGCACTCGCTTGTTCCTCCATGTCAAGCAGCTTGGAGACGGCTACGTTGATGTCACCCTTGCACTGCTTGAGAATCTTCTCGATGGTTGCATTACTGGTCGAGGCTGGGACAAGTTGCTTGACAGTCTTGATCACCTTGGGATTAAAGGCTGGAGCAAGGCTCAGCTCCGCCAGAAGTTTGCGTTCTTCTACCTTCGACAACAGAGGGACTTGTAGGTTGGGCATTCCAGTGTGAGGACCATTGAGGCTGCGAATGGAAGAATAGTGTTCCCAGTCCTAGAAACGCGTCAGTCACGGCTGTCAAAGTGTTTGACACGGGCAAGCTTACGTGATGTGCAATGTGAACCACATTTTCCATTCCCTCCCCAAGCATGTATGAATTGCTGGCTAGCCAAACTTTCACGGCGACACCAAAGGCTTCGCTAAATGCGATGATTTCAATGTTGTCACCCCAAGTGCCACCCTGGGCCATGGTCTTGATGTGAGCATCGAAGACATGTTCAACTTCTTTAGTAGAGGGGAGGGCAGTGCTGGAAGGTTTACCAGTCTTGCGTTTCGGATTGCGTCGAGTTCCACCTCCAGGTTCCACAAACAAGAATTCCTTGAAGTGCTCTTTATTATTTTTCATGTGTTCAATCGTCTGGGTACGGATCTCGTGGTGGTGGGTCTGCTCGCCGTAGAGCTGGTCGGAGAAAGCCTTAAAGAGACAATTGCCTGTAAAGAGGAGGAGGATGTTAGCAAAGTTTTGATCATGTAATTTCGCAGTTGAGTTGCATGGTAGAAGAGGTGCAGGAAAATAATGGTACTTACCGTCTCCCTTGACTCTTGCAGCGTAGAGTCCGAGCGCACCAAGGAGAGGAAATTCGTCTTTCGGCGCAGGCATGATGAATGAGGAAAAAGGGGAAGAGAAGAGCAAAGAGCAGGAGAGCAAATGAGAGCAAAGGGATTAAGGAAGAGAGAAAGCTGGGCCCTGGGGAGAACGGCCCGCCGTGCTCTGGCGGAGAGAGAGCGAGGAGCGTGTAGGTGGCTGTTTCTGGCGAAGTGATGATGCTGGTCCTGGATCCGGCCGGCAGCGCGCCAACCAGGGCAAACGCGCCAAGCTTGTCTTAGTAGTGCTGTTCAGCTGTGGATGCCACAGTGGAACGAGTCGGGTTGAATGGTTGTGCAAGTAAGCCAGTAAGCTCGAAGACAGAAGCGAAGTGGTAAGAAGGAAGAAGTTTGGAGAGAGCTTCGAGGGAGAGAATTTTCTTTTAAGCTTGGCCTCGCTATTGTCGCTTCTGCTATTGTGATGGTGGTGATTATCGTTCTGCCTATTGAGAGCGTGTACCAGCCACCCCGCCCGCAAGCACAATACCAAAATCACAGTAGGGTAAATACTCTGAAACTCGAATATTGTGTGTGACGACAATACGCTCAATACTGAATGGCTTTGACTCATCTCCCTACCAAAAATAACAATCTTTGGCGAGGCTGGAGAGATGCTTGAACGTGCAGATGCATTCCCAAAAAGGCAATCCTGGAAATTTGTAGCGAGGTTTTAGTGTTCATCCACAACTCGTGCACAACAGGTAGTAATCGGTATGTGAATAGACTGGCTTTTGGCTTCTAAGCCTTGCTGGTAGCCGGCAGACCACTATTATATGTAGTTGAGAGGCAGAAGACACCAACAGGCAATTTTTGTGGTTATTTTTGCCGAGCGTGCAGCGTGACGATAGCCTGCCTAGAAACCTGGCAAGATAAAAGGTGACTCTGCTCGTGACTCGACTGATGACCCCCTCTCCGACATCTCTTTGTTCTCCGCATTCACCGCTGATTTGGTCATAACGCTGGTGTATCAGTGCGGCACGGACATCATGACACAGGCGAATATCACTGTGCTCGGGTGAGCCCTTACGCCTGATTTTCTTTGTTTTGTTACCTCGCCCGCACCGGACCAGACTACCTCAAGTACCTATCGCAAAGCTAACTCATGACTAGCGCTGGGGTTGTCGGCTTGACCACCGCCCTTCTACTGTCCAAGAATCCCAAGAATATTGTTACTGTGGTGGCAAAGCACATGCCAGGCGACTATGATATTGAATACGCCTCTCCCTGGGCAGGGGCCAATTTCTTCCCGTGCGTGCCCTCCAAGTGTTTCAGGCTCTCATTGTTTGCCCTCGAGTTTCATCGCAGCCCCCTGCAGCGCACTAGTCATGATGCCGACAATAGATATCATTGCTTTTGCTATAACACTAATCGGGAAAGGTATCAAGTGTCGCCAAGCCTGGCTCATTGGGAGAACAATATGAACGGAATACATGGCCAGAGCTTGAGCGTTTAGCATCTCGACTACCTGAAGCTGGAGTGCATTTCCAAGGTTTCGTGCACGTCTCTTTGCGGATCAAGACGTTCCTTACGCTATTGTAGATTCGACGGTTTACAACCGAGCGAAGGACACTGGCAAACCAACTCAAACATCGTTTGCTGAACTTCTCAAACCCGATGCTTGGTTTAAGACTCTCGTGCCAAATGTATGAAATCCGCTCCCGGCTACTTGCTGTATGCTACGCGACATTTCGCGATGCTCAGCATGTGACATTGTCTCGGGACTTGCTTAACATCTCCCCAGTTCCGAGTTTTGCCCAAAGACGAGCTGCCTGAAGGCATTGATTCAGCCACCAGTTTCACATCCGTCTGTATCAATATATCCATCTACCTGCCCTGGTTAGCGTCTCAGTGTTTGAGGAATGGTGTTGTCCTCAAACGCGGCATCGTCAACCACGTGGCTGAAGCTGCAAATCATCACCACACGGGCAGACGCGCAGATGTGGTAGTCAATTGCACGGGGCTATCCTCACGGTTTCTTAGAGGCGTAGAAGATTCCAAAGTCTTCCCAGCCCGTGGTCAAACTGTTGTCGTGCGGAATGAACCTGGTATTATGACGAGCATATCTGGAACCGATGACGGTTCCGAAGAAGCAACTTACATCATGCAACGGGCTGCTGGCGGAGGCACAATTCTTGGAGGTTGCTACCAGGTTGACAATTGGGAATCTCAGCCGGATCCCAACCTCGCAACCAGAATTATGAAACGATGCATTGAGCTCGCACCCAAGTTGACCAACGGTGGCGGCATCGAAGCTCTCAGTATCATCCGCCATGCCGTAGGTCTGAGGCCCGTGCGTGAAGGTGGTCAAAGGATTGAGAAAGAAAACATTGGTGATGTCACCGTTGTCCATAACTATGGCCATGGCGGATATGGTTATCAAACTTCCTATGGCACTGCCGAGAAGGCAGTGGAATTAGTCGAGTCAGCACTGCAGCTCAAAGCAAAGCTATAGGTTCCGGGCCAAGTAGACATAAGCAGAAGAGATTCAGCCGGGAATCAGTTCGGCTGTGGGCTTTCTCTCGCCAGATCATCGCGTAAATTGATCGTTCGCTAATCAGTTTCCTGAGGGGGCGCTTGAATAGAAACAGATCATTGGAGCCTATCTTGGTCCTTGGTGTCATATCTTTGTGGAATACCATGTGATCTGTATGTCGAGAGTGCCAGCGAGGGCTTGCAATTGCAATCCAACCATGATGCAGCATTGACGGCGAACCGCTTTCTCAGGTGGCATGCATGAAGTGTCGCGCTCTAAGTCGGCCTTGTATCCGTAGCTGCTGCGGTTCCGGCTAATACCGCAGCTCCAAATATTCCACCGTCGAGCGCTTCCTTAAGTACGACTTTCTTACTACGATTCTTGGGTGAGCTCTTTTTTGCGATCTGATTGATCCAGAATTCACAAGATTTGCAATATTCAGGATTTGAGGACATGAGGCTGCCGGTATAGGCTATGACAAGATCTTCCTGGTATTCCTGGTCTGTACCAGTCTCCTCAGCCAGATCATCTTCAACATCTCCTAACGAGACGTCACCAGCCAGAGCAAGTAAGCCAGCAACGTAGGCTGCGGTCAGAGCTGCAGAACGATCCATAACTGCTTTGCAAATTGGCTGGACCATGTTTTTCAGAAGACTGGGTAAATGTGCAAAAGGGTTTGCAAACACAGCTAAATCGCCCTGCGTTGCTGCTAAAGCAACAGCTGCTGTTGGAATCGAATTTCGGAGCGTGAGAAAGTGCGGAATTGGGTCAATACTCGTACTACTTGAGGCAACATCATACAACACGAGTCTCGCGATCTCTCCCAGATATCGGCCGGCCGTCATGTATTCGAATGGCTGGAAACCTTGGACACCGGATGGAAGTTGCTCGTCTAGTTGCCGATCCCATTTAGTGGGGATACCTAGATCTGAAAGAGGCTCGTCCGTAGGACGAACTGACCATTCTGTATTAGTCACGACTTGATCCGTTGTCGAGACGTTGCCAATGTGTTTTACGTTGCTCTGAACTATTTTTGAAGTTGGAAAACGATTCAGCTTCAATGGAATGGCCGCATTGCTTCCCGTGCCTGCTATCAATCCCATCACCGTCCGACTGTTGGGCTGTGCAGTGACGGCGTACGCTACTGAAATAAATGTGGCAATAGTATCGTTTGCAATAGCTGTCAGCTTTAGTCTCGGTAGGGAGAACGAAGCTGATAAATTTGCACTTTGAGCTCCAGAAGCATCTCCGGAATGGATCTCGCATACTTCGCTGATATCGCGTTGACGTTGATATCCAGCTAGAAGCATTTTGCCAAGATTCAGGTTCGTAGTAATCGCAAAGCCTTTACCCATAGGAAGAAGTGTCGCGTCTTCCAAGCGTGTCTGGGTCATGGGGAAGCTGAAAGTGATGCCCAGAATGAGTTCTTCCCTTTCATTAGCTGAAAGTTCCTCGTAGCCGCTTCGAATAACCTCCGCAATGCAAGCGCCTATCCAGGCAAACAGATCTTCGGCCTTGTCCATCTTCAGATGATCTTCGATTGGCCATGATTTCTCATGTGCCTTTCGAAATCGTTCGGGACTTTCTCTGCTCTTTTCCTTGTCTTGGATTGGCTGAGCCTCCCCATGAGAGCCCTGTTGACCAAAAAGTTCAACAAAGCCGACTCTGAGGTTAGTACCTCCAACATCAATACAGATGCACCTTCCTGTTTCTTTTCCGGAAGGCAATCCTCTGACGGGCATGGGCAAGAAATGCTGTTCCGAGCATTGAGCCAGCTCGCGGAACTTGCGCGAGGCCTTGACCGCTAAAGAATGCAGGGATGAAAACTGTATGCAATCCGTAAACGCTGACAACGTAACATCCAACGTCAGGTCAGCAACATCTGGTCCTTGACTGCTTCCTGTTTCCGTTTGAGGTGTTTGGGAGTTATCACTGTCTGCATTCATCCGGGTATGGTGACTGCTTGGCGTTGCCGCCATATGCATTCGAGAACGATGAAGAAGAGCAAAAGGGACGCGGCAGGGAGTAAGTAGCAACGATCATACAGTAGTCTTGTTGAAGTTGTGCTGGGGCGTACGTAGGTTCAATGGCCCCAAAATGCCCTGCAGGGAGCCACGGAGCCCTCACATACGAGGTAGCGTCGCCGTGCCTGAGACCCGCACACTTGCGGACTAGTGGTATTATTTGATTAGGCGTGCTGATGCCGACAGATCCATGCGGGACGAGGATCTCTACTTAGGCGAGAAGGGGGCATTCATTAATTCTGGGATTCACGGGACCAATTCCCATCGGTACCGTCCTTCGTGATAAAGCGGCCCGGATTCTCTTGTTCCCCCCCAAACCCGCTCTTTTCTTTTCCTGCCCAATGCGTCTTCTCCGAATTGTTGCGCGTCCCTACCGCCGACCAACCGCAATGGTCGCGTGATGACCTGCCTCGTCTTCCCCTTGTGTACTTCAAGCTCTGCGTCGCCCCCACGATCATGAGCTCCCCCACCTGTGAACTTATGCATTCGCAATGCCCTCAAATTGATAGGCCCGAGCCGATGCACGTGTAAAGGGGTTTTCGCTCATGCTGTCACCGTCCCCGTCTGGCTGTTCTACTTCCTTTTCCTTCACATCATGGCGGAGAAATCCCAGAACTCCAACCCACAATGTTCCTCGTCGATCAAGAGCCATTGGCTTCGGAGACAGCTGACGCGTGCCTCAGTCGCCCTCTTGAAGAACCGTCGGCCACGATCTGGCTCTGTGCTCTTCCTCACTCCCAACATTTGCGTCAAATATGGGCCAACGCATCATGTCGCAGAGGCGTTCGCTATGCAGTACATTGCCTCCCATACTTCAATTCCTGTCCCTAAAATTCATTGTGCTTTCCAGCGCAAGGGCATCACCTACATTGTAATGTCGCGACTGCCGGGCACGACCATTGCCGAGGCCTGGCACACGAGGACTGAGGGCTCCAAAGCTTATCTACTTGAACAATTGAAGAAATATGTGGACGAGATGCGAAACCTCGACCAAACGCAGCCAGGTATTGTCGAGGGCCTTGGCGGGAGAAAGTTGTTCGATCCAAAATTACCGGAAGGTTGCCAAGGGTTTGGGCCATTCGCTTCAATACGAGACTTTCATCGGTACCTACGTCGGGGCCTCTCTGAATCACCTGCCGACTCTCAAGAACTCGAGGACTTGGTTGATTGGCAGGACAATGAGGCTTCTCAATACAACACATGTTTCACACACGGCGATTTGTGCAGCACGAACATTCTTGTCGATGGCAATAAGATATCTGGAATCGTGGACTGGGAATCGTCTGGCTGGCTACCAGAGTATTGGGAATTCACCTCTGCATGGAATGTGAATATGTACAATGTCTTCTGGAGATTTGAGCTCGAAAAATTCCTCCACCCTTACACAGAAGAGGTAGAGATGGAGCATATCCGACTTAAACACTTTAGCGATTAGTTAGGGATGATCGCGCCCGGTTTCTCGGCACTTCGAAGGGCACTCGGGCTCGTCAACCCCATCAAATGACTGATCTCGAAATGATCGACTACAAGTTTGGTGGAAAGCAGGACGGAGAAGCGTTTTGTGGTCCCCATTACGATAATTTGACTGAGCGCCACGACTTCCATGACGAAGAACATCATCATTACCGCCAGGACTTCATACACCTCCATTCGAACCTTCAATCAACACACTCCACGGCCTCATTCTTTCTCACGGTTTGCAGCCCGAAAGCGATGTTGTGTGGTTGCAGAGGGACACAGCACTCTGACGCACACAACGAGCTGGACGCGCTGATCAGGGCGCACTGCTTTTCAGCTACCTTGCGTAGCGTACCAGACTTTCGCCCCACTCGCACGATGCAATGCATTGCACGTCGAATCTGATTTTTACCGGTTTTAAGCCTTGTTGCACAAGGCATCGTATTTTCGGGCAGTTTGGTTCTTAGTTATGAGGATTCTCATGGCTGCTAGTGGCCAAGGAAGAGTCATTCATGGTTTTAGGGAAGAGTAAAGAGAGTCCCATTGTGCGAAACACAGTGTGATCACTAAATCTGTTGGTTGCTCGAACTCTCAAAGTTGGTGCTCTTCCCGTCTTGCTTCACTGAACATTTCCTGATTGATGCCATCAGTCTAGCGTCGACAACTCTGGCAACACTATATGGAAAGCAAAGGTTTATGATAGAGTATCCATAGATAGCGTTAGACGAACTCACACTACATACATTACCCTATTGATGAATCTCGTCAGCCTCGAATATGGCGTTTATATACACACCAGGTGGCTCCGCTGTAAGACAGCATATGACATGTAATGACCGAGATTGTCAGCTGCACATTACTTTGCCAAACAAACACAAATTTATCCACCATGTTCTCTATCGTCAAACGGCAGAGCCTGCAGGTATACCGGATAGCTCCAGTCACGTGTTGCAGTTAGACCCAACAAGTACCTCCCAAGAATTAGGCGGCGGTTAAATAGCTCTTCCGCTTCCTGCGGGCAGCTAAGGCTGGCCCCGATCAAGACTCTTGGTCATCGAGAAGCAATGAGGAACAAACCGAGACTTTGCCTGGCACTCTACACTCGACCGAATCATCCAGGAACATATGACTACGCTTTGCTGGTTTGCCCCAAGGACCTGGGGTTGGTAGCAGACAAATACTACGTGGGGATTGTTAATCAAGCCAGAGACAGCTCAACCTCGCAGTCGTGGGAATATCAAAAAACCAGGATAGAAGATCTAACACAAGACCAACTCCTGCTCGCACGATGTGTAGTGGCCAAAGTGTTGCAGCCGGATCGTATTGACGGCGTGCTTCAAAGGGTGCCTCTATACCCGGTCCTACGGCACCAGAATGGCAGCGGAGGCGAGGTCTCCACGTGCGTCCGTTGGGTCCACTTGGCGCTGGCCAAGCTGCGAGACGCCGGCGTGGTCTCTCGGCTCCAGCCTTTTGAATTGATGCGCGGCAGGGCAGTACGCTATGTGGAGCAGAAGAAGTTGTCAGGCTGGTGGGAACCACCAAAGCCGTCGGGACCAAGTTTAGTGCCAACGCTGGACCTGCTTGGACCCCATGCAAATGCCGAGGTTATGCCGTGAACCCTGCCTTCCAACATCTCGAACAGATGCCACTGTCTGTCGTCTTAAGTTTACCAACGACTATCCAAGCTGCAGGCATGCACGAAAAGACACTGCAGAGAAAGACGTTCTACGACGAACCTCCGCCGAAGACATTTTCGATTCGCCGTCGAAGGACATGGCTGGTCGTGACCCTGCTAATTGCTGCTTCTTGTTCGACGCTGTACCTCTTCGATAGCCTTCCGCACCTGTCTCTGTCCTCAAGAGAATGGATCTCTCAAAAAACCTCCGAGTTCAAGGCTGAGACTATGAAGAAAGTACCGCTTGAGGCACACATAATGCGAGTGGCTTGAGACATGCATGCGGTCTCTGCTGACAGCTGTCCAGGTCCAAATGTCCAGATGCCAAAGATTGCCTGCACGATCTCATTATACCGACTATGGCAAATGTCTCAGATAAAGTGGACTTTACGTTGTCTTTTATTGGAACGTACGGAGAGCCTAAAATCCATTTCTTGGCATACAGCTAAACGTTCACTCCCAGTCCAACAGGTGACGACGACGGCGTCCAGTGTAAGCACGGTCCTCCGGAATGTCTTGGTAACATTCTTGAGCTCTGTGCTGCCTCTATCTACCCCGATCCAAAGATCTACCTCGGCTTCGCAATGTGCCTCACCAATCGATACGAGGAAGTTCCGCAAAGGGAATTAGTCATGGACTGTTCGCTGGAACATGGCATAGACTTCGATCAGTTAAATGAATGTGTTAGTCGAGACGATGGATCATATGGGATCGAGTTATTGAGGCAAAGCGTTAATCGGACTGCGGACGCTGGTGTTACCAAAAGCTGTACAGTCCGATTTAATTATCAAATTAGGACTATCCGTGATGGGGGGAAATGGAAAGATTACGAAGGCGGTCATGACTCTGATGAGCTTATATCGGACATCAAGAAGATGTATCAAGCTTCAGACGAAGATTGGGTTCCACGGAGAGTTCCACAACCAGCAAACTTCAAGGCTTCCAAATCGAAGACGGCTAAGGCTCATAAATCGACGAAAACTCTAACTTCATATGGCAAAGAGCTGAAGGATGAAGACTTGCCGATAGGAGCAGAAGAGGTTGCATCGACAGGTCCTGGGCTGGTTGAAACCATCAGCACTGATGCCGCCATCGAGTCACCGGCTCTTGACAGCGCTACAAATTCTGAAGTTCCTACCATTACCACCCCTTCGCCCTCGAGCTTTATAACTTCTACTGTCGACGAACTTACCGTTACTACTCCAAGCATAGGCACTTCTACTTCTCAAGCTTCTGAGACCGATGCTGCTGTCGCTTCGGGAACCCTCACGACTCACAAAACACCTTAATCAACAATTGCGCTAGTAAAAACACACCCATTCAGGCGGAGTACCCCTTCCATTGGAGCAAGTGCATTAGGCGGCGTCATGGGAAATTTCGTTCAGCATTTTGCATGTAGAAAGTGGGGCCCGTTGGCATATCAGATCGAGATACCCAAATCATCATCCATTCCAAAATTCCTCAACTCCTTGCTGCTATCACCACATGTGTCCGCCAACATGTTCACGTCGTCATGATCTAAGCTTTTGTGATAACGCACTTAACAGTCGCGAGGTCTTCGGGGCCCCTCCATTCCTTACAAAGATCTCTGAATGAGCATTCTGTGTCAAAGACGCCTGCATTACCCATCAATCTCGGACGGGCACAATCTCAGATCTCAAAACTTGCAAGCATCTAGCTTCATTGGAACTCTCCAAACTCTCCATCGTCAAACCCCATGTCCTGTGCTTTCGATTTCTCCTTTTCCGGCGTCAGTCCCCTGCTTCTTCTCCTTTCTGCCTTGACATCGCTTGCACTAGGAGGTGGCGGTAGGAATGGCATAGCCGTACCGCCTCCAGGGCCTGGCGGTGGTGGCTTGAGTGAAAACAATGCCTCGACATCTTTTTTGTCCTCTGCCAGTCCACCGCTCTCCGCTCTCCGTCCCCGATTCCCAATATTGATGGTAATTGTCTCTCCCTCCTTCAGACTAAAATCCCGCTTCTCCGCCTCTCTGGCTTTCTCCCTCATTACTGCACCTTTGCCTCCCCCCCTGCCCGCACTCCTCCCCACCTCCCCAGGCGTGCTCTCCATCCCCAACACCTTGCGTATCTCCTGCAATGCAATCCCAAAGTCAAACGCCTCGCCCCGCTCCTCGAAGCCCAGCCCCAGCGTTGCCTTCCGCCCGCCCTCGCCCACCACGCGAACCGCAAAGAAGCGCGAACTATCAGCCGCCTGCTCGACCACGGTCGGCGCCGTGTACGGCGCTGCAGCGAACAGCTCCCCCGTTGACGCATCTTCGAGCAGGATATCGGCCTTGACGTCCTCGCCGGCAGGGGACTTCGCGTTGGGGATGGCCGTCTCGAGGATGCGCAGGCGGGCGGTGAAGATGTGCTGAGCGGTGGGTTTGGTCGCGTGGGTCCACGCGCTTGCAGAGTAGCCTTTGGTGGAGGTGAGAGGGGGGATCGCGTAGATGTGGACACGGGGGGAGATGTGGAGGATGCGTTGGATGGCATCGGGGGAAAGGGGACGGTTCGTGGTTGGATCAATGCTGGCGGCCATGATGGGTTTTGTGACTCGATGGCTTGGTCGGTCTAATTATCTGGTTTTAGGAGAAATTCTTGTGGGCGTTGTGCTCAATGAATGTGCGGCGGAGAGGTGTTGGAGGGCTATGGTGCCATTGTGCTACTCTGATGCATGATGTGTGGTAGTGATCAGGTTTTTTTGGATGCTTAGAGACTATGTGTAGCCATTGATGAGCTCAGTATATGGCAAGAGAACATATCCTCGGATAGGTCTGCTCGTTGTGAGCTTGTGAGGTAGATTTGAATCCGTCGAGCGCCAGCCCCACCTTCGGCTCCGCGTCAATTTGGAGTTGCATCAGAAAATCCCCGATACAAGGGCAAGCTACCACCCTGCCTCCATTTACACCACACCTTTTCCGATTTTCTAGCCATGCCATTACGATAACAACCAATAACCAACTCCAGTTCTATCCGGATTACGGTTGATTGGAGTCGCGATGGCGGAATCAGGCTCACTCGGTGTGTTTTTTATCTTGTTTTTTTGGATCTCGAATAACTCCACAACACCTCTTTCGTCTAGAAACTAATCACTCTCCCAGCGCGTCCCTCTTACTTCCCCTCCATCCCCTCCGCCCGATCTTTCGACATCGTCGCCACCTACCACTCCCTCCTTACCCACGATCCTGAACTCACCATGCCCGTCGCCGCCATCGAGGCCCTCGTCCTCTGCCTCTCCTCCCACCCTAGCACCACCATCTCCGAGACGCTCGACCTCCTGCGCACCGCCACGCAGACGCTCAAAGCGCACGTCCCTAACCCCATCAGCCTCAGCGCCGGCACCGACCTCTTCCAGCGTTACCTGGTCACGCAGCTGCACCAGAGCCGACCGGGCACCGCAGCAGCGGGAGCGCGCCCCTCGTCTTCCGCCTCCGGCTACCTCGGGCTCGGCGGCGACTTCAACGCCGTGCGCCAGCACCTGCTGTCTAACGGCCGCCTGTTCGTCGAGCGGGCCAAGGCGAGCCGGCAGCGCATCGCGAGCTTCGGCCGGCACTTCATCCGCGACGGTTCGACGGTGCTGACGAACGGCGGCAGCCGCGTGGTGGGTGCGGTGCTGCGGAGCGCGGCTGAGGGTGATGCCGGGAGTGGTGTGGCACCGGTGCGGTTCCGCGTCGTGTATGTGATGGGAGGCACGCCGGCTGGGGAAGGGGAGGTGCAGGAGACGAGCGATGGGGTGGAGATGGAAGGGACGAGGACGGTGAAGGCGTTGAGGACGCTGGGGGTGCCGGTGGCGACGATCCCGGAGTCAGCGGTAGCGTATGCACTGGGCAAAGTAGATATGATGATTGTCGGCGCCGAAGGAGTGGTGGAGAATGGGGGAATCATTTCACGTCTGGGCACATACCAGATGGGCATGCTTGCTAAAGCGGCAGGAAAGCCATTTTACGTCGTTGTGGAGAGCCACAAGTTCGTGAGGCTCTATCCCTTGAGTCAATATGACCTGCCCATTGAGCAAAGGGTCATTGAATTCAAGGTCGGCAAAGACGAAAAAGTCGAGGATGAAGCAACCGGTCAGCCTCGAGGACTGGCTACGGCAAGTGAGGACGAGGGGGTTGTCATGGATCCAGCCGAAAGCACAACAAACGGCAAGGTTGGAAAAAGCTCACCAATGAAAGCAAATAGCCCGAAAGACGCTGTCGATTTCACAGTAAGTTTTCATTCGACTGGCCCTCACTACACAGGCTTCAACAGGGATGAACATGCCAATCATTAACTTTTTCTATAGCCACCTGATCTGATATCCGGAATCATCACAGAGAGTGGTGTCTTGACACCAAGCGCCGTCAGTGAAGAGCTCATAAAAATCTGGTTCTGAGTGCTGTTTTCCTCAGTCAAAGATTTATCATACAAATCCTTCAGTTACCATGAGAGATGGCAGGGAAGGCTAACAAAATCACATCGTGTCCAACAAGATCCGTCCTTTCGATGATTCCGCGCTCACAAATCCAAATATGAGTGGGAGAGTATAGCATCGCCCTAGCTAACTTGGTTCATGGCGGCAAGCTCTTTTTCTTTTGCAAACAACATCTGACGTAGATTCTCGGCCTCTTTCTCCAACTGGGCTCGGCGGTCGGCCTTGTCGAATTGGCTCGACGACTGTATAGCGGCAGCTGTGCTCAAGGCCGCTAGGGTAGGATCAAGAGATGGGGCCGTAGTACGAGGAGGAACTCCATCATTTTCAGACATGGAGAACGAGCGCTTGCGCGAAGGCGGATCTTCATCCCAGATTCGGTGTCGAGTACTGAATGTGCCCGTAAAGTCTACCGCAGGAGGAACGTAGTGCTGTCGCTCGCGACGTTCTTCAGTGATAAGGCCCTCTGTACGGGCGTTGTCATCATGCTGGAGCGGAGATGGCTGCGGATCCGGTGAGGTCGACATCGCTGCCTGCGCCTGGTCTGCAATAGCAGGGACCACGCGCTTACGACGTTTGATCTCGCCCTTTTTCATGGCAACTGGTCGATGACGGCCGTGCAATTTGTGGTAGAGACCTAGATACAGTCAAACAGCAATCCAAAACAGAACACGGACTCTGAACATACCACAAGCATTGCAAATTGTATATCCACTCTCATCACGTCGCCACAGGGGCGTGACCGTAGTGCCGCAGTTTTGGCATGCTACTACAACATTGGTTGTGGTTGGCGAGATGGCAGGTGGAGCCTGGGTATTGACGTTGGGAACGCTTTCCTGCTCAGGCCCTGACGGCTGTTCATTATCCGCTGGAGCACTCGCGCTATGCGCTTGGGCTTGCTGGAGAGCGAATTGTGCTGTTTTGGAGATACGGTTATTATAGGCAGGACAGCCACTGCAGCCTTCTTTCCCTCCTGTGCCATTGCAGCGGCCACCTCCAGGACAAGAACCGTGAACTGCTTGATCAGCAGCCAAATAAGTTGCTCGAGCAACGCCGGAAGAGGCGGAGGGTGATGTGCATCTTTCAGGAGCTTGTCCGGGAGCATCGTTTTGGGCAGGCGTCAAGCCGGGTGCCTGCCCAGTACGTTTAAGGTTGGTGGGCCGGTCCTGGTTACGAGCCTTCAAATATAGTCCACACGCATTGCAGATGGTCGCTCCAGAGGGGGACCTTCGCCAGAGCGGGGTTCGAGTAGTCAAACAGTTACTTGCACGATCAGCGTATTGAACAGCTTGGAGATTAGGAGACGCAAATTACCTGCAAACCTGACCATTCACAGGAGCATTATTATTAGGAATAGGGGATGGTGCTTGCCCAGCCGCTGAGGGAGCAGGTGGTGTATTGGACTGTTGACTGTCCTTGCCTGTAGCCACTGGATGCTCCGCTGGCCCAGGCTGCTCGGGAGGCTTGCTTCCGTTTGTGAGCGGCAAACCCGAGGACTTTTCAACAGCATGGAAGCTCGATTCGCCGTGAGAAACTTCCGAGGTGCGAGAGGCAAGGGAGGCACCCTGTGCAAGTTCTCCCAACGATCGGGCCAAGTCCAAGTCCTGCTGGGAGTGCTCGCGCGGAAGGCGTGACGGAAGGGAGGAAGAAAGGGCCAAAGAACTGTCACGATACGTTCCCGCTGTTGTTGTGCTCATTTTTGAGAATGGAATAGGACTCTTCGACCTGACTCGGCTCACCATATAGTGTGTCAGAAGATATCCATGCAGAGCGATATGGGCGGAGAGGATCCGAACAGTATGTCCGCCAGATTTTGTTCAGGATCGTAGCAGAGGCGCGAGGACCGGACAAACGCTCCAAATCGATAGTGGGAGGCGAATGACGAGTGCCCGTGCAAGCAGAGAAAGTGGAATGCGGTCAAGACCGACGGAGTTGGTACCACTGAGGCAAGGTCGAAGTCTGGGGAAGCCCATAGGGTGCTGGACTGGATGACAAAACGTGATATCTGATTGGCGCGGGCTGGGTTCGATCATCGGCCCGCTGCCCCTCGCCTTACCTTCGTTTTCTGGCTCACCGCGAGTCCCGTCTGCCAATCAAATTTCTCTTCCTGCATATCATCTCAAGCTCCCGCATGGTCCCCCATACCAAATGCGAGCGCTGAGCTGCTTGCAATCTAGTTTCTGTCCTGAAGTATAGATTTATTGCCAGCAAGCCACTGACCAAGTTTGGCAAGCCGACCAAGCGGCGGATATCAGCAAACACACACGAAATACATATTCTTGAAAATTACAGCTGGACGACAGTTGTGCTCTCCAACATTATAGTACAAGGCGCCGTGACACGCCCAACTGCCTTCCTCTCAGCGAGGAAGAACAGGTCAAAAGGTGCAGACTGGCTTGCACCGTATAGTGCACCAGTATGCGCCTCAGGCTTCTCGGTTTTTGAAAACGCCGCTGGTTATTGCCCTCCTAGACTTTCTATCCGCCTGGGTATCGAAAAGGATTTTTTCGTACCGCATCACCGACGATACGATCTGATGTCAAGATAAGTCTTAGACTTGCTCAGCACCCCATCCGGCATCGGCATCTCTCATATTCGCAGGCGGTTCGATGGATGGAATGAATTCGAGGACCACGTAGCCAATGCCAATGATACCGACGACGGTCCCTGCAACCCACTTCCACCAATAATCACCCACAATGATGGACCCGATGAAAACGTAGACTTTTGGGCGTTAGCTGCTGGTGTACCAATGCGGATGGCTATAGACCCACAGATTCCACGGCCGATGAAAGAGAACATGAACGATGCGTAGCGTGCGACTTGAGGTGGTATTTGGAATTCTATTGAGATTCAGTAGCTGTCGCGTGGGCAACACCTTGATCCATAGGACGACAAACCAAGAAGGGCAGTGGCTGAAGGAGAAGCTTATTAGCATATAGCTTAACAGCCAGTTGAAGGGTGTAGTACCAAGGCCAAAAATGACTACATAAATTGCTACAACCACACTCTGACTGCGCTGACTGTCAATGGCTGCTCTCCAATCGTCTGCCTCAAAAATAGCGCATGGTGATAAGTTCCTCACATTTGGATCGCAGGCCAGAATTGACCAATGGCTCCGAGAATCATGAAGACAGCGACGGCCAAATTGACCATGCGACTATCTGATAGTCAGTGCCTAATCTTCAAAGCGAGACACCTGGTCGCGCCTGTGACGAGCTTACAATATGTCGGAAAAGTCCATGACTGAAGTCAACGTCGTTTCGACAGATGAGAAGTAGGAAAGAGGCCAGCAAGTTTGACCGCGAAAGGATGGTAGTTGGAGAATGGTTGGGAGTGATGGTCGCAAGCGGCCAGCAGCTTGTTCTCCAGGGTTCTTTTCTCCCGCGCCAGTCTTACGCCAAGCTGAGCCTAGATTTTGGCCGCAGCTCATGCGGACTGTTATGGAGCGCAACACTTTTCAGGATCTACACAAGGTCTAATCCATTGTATCATTGCGAGTAGCATTTACTCTTCAATGCTATAGCAACTTAGGAAGTATCATACATTATCTATCGACTGCGCCCATACTAGGTATAGTAACACTTTCAGCACTCAGAACAAGCAGTCTTGCACAAAGAATACACAATTGTGACAATAGGCCAAGTCATATGGGTACTATGATTTTAGAGCGTCTTACTAAACGTCATTCCTCCGATAGGTCTATTAGTAGAAGAATTCTTGCCAACCGGCTTCCAGGCCATTTCAGACCTCCGAAAATCGATGGCACTAGGTGTCAGACAAGGTACTCCACTCAGTGCATAATGCCACCTTTATAGAAAGCTATATGATACAAGAACATGGTGGTATCGCTCGTCTCCCAGATTTGACCGCCTTAGGTAGTCATATATTGTCCATCCAACGCCGCCAAGGTAATGGTCAGATCGCTGAAAAATTGCGCGTCCTCTATTGCACTTGACATCAGTTTGTCTTTGGTTTCTTAGTCCCGTATTTTGAGCGACTGCGAATTCGATTTGGCACACCACCCTGCATTGAAATCAGGTTGGCCGAAACTCTTTCAGTAAGCGATTTCAACTTACAAGATCCAAAGCTCCTCTGACCAGGTGATACTTCACTCCGGGGCAATCCTGCGCTCTGCCACCCCGGACCAATACGACTGAATGTTGCTGCACATTGTGACCTGCAGCATAAACATCAGTATTTTGCCTTTTCCCAACCTTCACGCGCTTGGCTTGATTCTCTACGGCTCGTATGAAATATACTCCCGTCCATCACGTACCTTCGCCAGGAATATATGCTGTGACAATCTTTCCACTGCTCAACCTCACCCTGGCCGTCTTGCGGTCCCCCGAATTGGGTTTCTTTGGCTTGGTGATTCCCACTTTTAGACACACTCCTTTCAACTCCGGCCGATCGACCAACGCGGGTGATCGAGGCTTGCGTGCCGCTTGGCCTTTACGAATGCCTCGGAGGACTTGGTTATAGGTTGCTTGCAGTGGCCACGACGTAGAGAATTCGCGGCTCCCAAATGCAGGCTTTGAGAAGACGGCTGTCGGAAAGCGCGGTCCGGATGGTCGAAGGAGGAGTAGAGGCAACCGGATGGGCATGGTACTGGTCAGCGGGCAATATACCAGCAATCAGCGCAGACGGATGATCTAGGTAAAATTGCCGTTGCTGGATATGTTGAGTTGTGGCTTGGCCTCATGTGGCTCAAAAATGCAAGCTGTGGCTTGTTAACACTTGAAGAACACCACCCAGCAACGCGTTGACCACTATTCGCAAACAACAATCACATCCCGCTGATCACATTCGAGCGAGCATTAGCAGCAAATGATTGCAAAATAGACTATGCTGATCGGTTCTTCACGTTCTATGTCTCGTGTTCTTCTAAGCAATAATTTGAATACGTTCCAAAGGCTTATTTTCGAATTCGGATAACAAGTTGACTGTACGCCTTCTGCTCAAGCAATCTTGCAGCGGTGAACTTGATAGCTCTGGAAACTCAAAAGCATATTAACAAAAAATGATCCACGAGGTTCTTCTTGCTCTGTCTGGGCATCCTTCTGCCCTTCTAGCTGCTGCAAAACAGTGCAACGGCCTTGACCATGATTATGAAGGTTCTTTCGCATCTCTGTCTCTTTCGGAAAGAGAGTTATTGGAGTCAGTTGCACGCATAGCTGATCTTCATTCTCGACTCCAGTCTCATACCAAGGCCATCTCTACATCGCATCAATCTACCGCTTGCCGAGCAGTCGCTACAGCCATCAGTGGACAGCAGTTGGCCCGCTTTCAGGATCACATACTAGAAGTGGAAAAACGAATACTGGCTAAGGACTCGGGCATTGTTGGCGCTTATGATATTGTGCCCTTGGCTACGATCGTGAGCAAGTTTGAATCATGGACAAGGCGTCTGCAGTGGCTCTGGGATACTGTCTTGTTTCTTGGCCTCGAGGACATTGAGACTGCAAGAAAATCAAGTAGGCGGAAGCAATGTTCAAGCGCGCAAATCATTAATCGTCTGCGCGACGGCCTCCAGACGGGCTATCCGGATATTGAAGAGACGGCAAATGAGCTCGTAAAGGTTGCCGAGACTGCTTGGCTGAGACAGTTGTCGACTTGGCTCCTGTACGGTCGCCTTCCGCAGAACAGCCATGAAGATTTTTGCATCCGTAAACAAAGCCTAGACGATGATGTGGTCACAGAGTTCAGCATCGTGCCAGAGCTTGTGCCAAAGTTTGTAGCACGGGAAACGGCCATGTCAATACTATTCATTGGGAGATCGCTTAATCAAATCAGGAACTATGGTCTTCTTAGAAATACCAAAAACACAAGTTTAGGGACATCTCTGGGGCTGCAGCTATTACCTCAGCATCTCCATCTCTTATCAGATGTGAAGTCCCCTGTGTCTGCAACGCAGCTCACAAGTACCATTGCCTCAATTAGGCTCTCGTTATCCAGGAACACGCTTCAAGAATTATTGCCGCCACCGAAAATCATTCAGTATCTAAGGATCCTCCAGAAGTTCTTCCTCCTGGGTCACGGGGAATTTGCTTCAACCTTCATCGCAGAGGCAGAACAAATGTCTTCTGGTCAAGCCATTGTTCCATTCCATATCGGAAAGCCATCGCAGAGTATCAAGAAGATCGTTCCCAACGAAGGGGAGATCAATACTATACTGGCAGGAACTTGGAGCACGCTTTCTTCGACAGCAGAAGAAAATGGCCTTGATGAGGATACGGAGCTTGCACAGAATCTCCTAAAGTTGACACTTTCGATGTCTCAAAGCGATTTTGCGGCTGTGAATGAACAGACGTTCAATCAGCCAAAAGTCAATGGCGAAATCTTCAGAGACGCTATTTTCTCCGCTCCATGTGTCTTGACTATGCAAGTACCACCGCCTTTCGACCTGTTTCTCACAAAGCCAGAGCTCGCTCTCTATGCCGACATCCATGCGTATCTAATCGCCCTGCGCCGAGCCCAAATAAAGCTTGCCAGCTTATGGAAGCAAACTACCTTACGAAGGGACCACCCCGCTCCCCCAGGACCACCTCACAGCAATTTACCCCACGGCCAAAGAACGTTGCGTACGAGGCGAGAGCGAGGCGCAAATCGAAGCGTTGCTATGCGAAAGGTATGGGCTACTTGCGGAGCAGCACTCTTTCTCATCTCCGAAACTACGAGTTATCTTGAGGGGGAGGTTGTACAAGAATCATGGCGGCATTTCCGTACCTGGATTGCGATGGGTACGCCTTCGCGTCCTTTGTCCTCTTCATCACATCAACCAGTCTCAGCAACGTCTTCTCCGAGCCCTTCGCGACCAACTTCTTCCTACCAGATGGCTGCCTCTTCCTTCCCTCCCCGAGCCTCTATCGCGCCCGCTGTTGATCAAGACATAGTTCCCCATGATCCGGAAACGATATCGACAGCTCATCACACTTTTCTCACAGCTCTAATCAATTCTCTACTGCTCGATGATGCGAAGTTCACATCCGAAGTCCGCGTGCTCGTGTCACACGTCGACCTCCTAGTATCCCACATCAATCGCCTCCAGATCATCCAACAGAATCTCGATCTTGAGGTCGATGAAGGTGTCATTGATGCGCTCACCGATTACGCAAAAGAGGAGCGAGAAACGCAGTTGGAGATCGACAGAGCTAGGAAGAAAATGGACGGAAGCACTAAGAGCGTAGTAGGAAGATTAAGGGAATTGGACGAAGAGAGAATGGGAGGTGGGATTGGGCGTCACTTCGGTTCCAATTCTTCGGTGGCAGATAAGGTAGGCACAGGCGTGCAGTACGAAGGCTGGAGGGGAGTTGGAATCAACAGACTATTGATGAGGCTGGATTTTGAGAGAAGCATGGTGGAAGATGACGACTCTGGCACGAGCCTGACTTAAAATATGTGGGACCAATGACTTGGCAATAGTATGAACCGTACTGCTGTCAAGTTTCAGGAACAAGCTGGCATGCATGATCCGCTATTCAGTCGTGTTGGGGCGTTTATTGGCATCACTGCAAAGAATCTGACCCTTTGTATAAAAGACGTGTTTCAATTTCACGAACTTAGAAGTCCATAAGAAGATCACTTCTGAGTTACCGCTGCTTTAATAATATTAAATATTACATGAGAAAGATCCCGCAATTCCATGACTAACACACAGTGGCACCTGGAACTAGTACCATCGAAAAGAAGGAACCGAAATAATGGCCGGACAGCAAAGGCAACTATACTTGCACACACCAGTCACGACTCTAGGCATCACGGGCGCAGGACGTTTCATCGAATCCCTCAGGTTCCGGAGTGGCTTCCTCATTGTAGAAGTTGGATCCTTCCGCGCAATGATCACGAATGATAGATGAACGTAGCTCAAGATGCTCAGACGCATCATCATCTTCTGTATCATCATCAGATTGGAGAGATTCAACCTCCAGCTCGTCTAGAATCCCAAGTCCCGTCTGAAAGTCAGAAGACGTATTAGCCAGGAACGAGAGTTCTGAAAGCGAAGGCGAAGCATCTCGATAAAGATGGGCGTCATCGATCTGGACATCCGGTGCTATAAAGGAATCCATGGCGGAAACATTAGTGACCTGTCTCAAAGGGCTACGTATGTCTGGTAAATACTTCGCGACAGACTCTAGCTGTGCCAAAGAAGGGAGATTTTTACGTGGCGAAAACATACTAAGGCGAGTGTTGTATCCGTCCGAAGCTGCAAACGCAGGGCGGCGGAGATGAGAAAACGAGCCCAGTCTCACGAGATATAATTCTTCTTTGGAAGGCTTAGGTGGTCCTGAATAGCTGGCCATATTTGCTGGCTTTTCATCGGAACCTGGAGTGGATTGGGCCTCCTCTTCACGTTGATAATACCTCTTGGGAGCATTACGAGGGCGTCGCTCAGTAGTCCACCAGCAATGCTGACATGGGTCAAACGGAAGTGTCGTAACCGTTTCATTTTCATCGCATCGAAGTTCAGTTGAGTCGTGTTGTCCCGCTGTTCTGCATGGATGGCGCTCCATCCTGATATGGAGATGTTGGCACTTATAGAGGCATAGCACTGACATACACAGCATTGGTGCAGTAGAGCTACAGTCGTCCAAAGTGTCCTTGATATGATAGCGGACCTCATCGAGGTTAGGTGGAGTATAAGCCATCTTGACTGGAAGAGGAGACGAATGCGAAGAACAACGCGGTAAGTAGATGTTTTAGATGATATCGACACTCGTCCAAGTGCAATGCCTAAATCTGCGGTCAACTCACAAGCTTCTGTTATGAATCAAATGTGCTGTGCAATAATGTCTGACTTGACCTTCTATACTTTCGTTTTACTGTGAAGTTGCGAGATGGAGAAAGCGCGCAGCCATTGTCAACATGTATAAAGGTGGCTGTCGCAACTGCGTGATTTGAGAAGATTAGGAAATTTTTGTTGGACCAAAGAGTGAATGCATAGTCGGCTTGGTAGCAAGTAAGCTTAGATAGATTAAAGAAATCTCAAGGTATTGGATTTTCTTGGGCTCGCAGGAGCGATGCCGACTGCCACGACAGCGACAATCCACTTATTCCATTTTAGCATTCTCAACTCAGAAATCCGTGCGGGAGTATGATATTGACAAAAGATCGGCAAGACTTGGGATGAGTCGACAGAATTGGATCCAGGCCAGAAGACAGCTGTCATGGGTGAGGCATGATATCTGACCCCCTTTGCTATTTCAGTTGCAATTTGGATAGCGGCTGGCGAGTTTTTTTTGTTTTCCACCTGGCATTTCCCCTCCACACTTACACTGGATGGAATCGGAAACACAGCCGCATATTGAGATTAGGTATTTGACCTATTCAAAGCTAATTGAACTGGAAGTTTACAGCAATGCTGTAAGCTAGTCCCACCGCATTTCGGTCGACATGTTTAGCGATGATCAATTCAGATGAAGTAATTACCTCTTTTAAAGCCCACTGGTATAACACTGGCGACCGGGGTGAACAAAGGGACTGGATGCAGATGCGCAAAGTGGGCGTGTTGTGCAGTAGCGGAGACAACGCCGAGCCTCTTACAAGCAGGTACATACGCATGCGGTGATGACACCGGAACGTGGGAGTAGCACGACAGCGCCCCGCAACTTGGCATCTATCGTGAGGATTTTTGCAGGCGCACCCCGTCACATGCTGGCATCTCATTGATCGTTGGAGGGGCAAGGTGGATTGCCGGTTGGAGGCTAAGAAGATGGGAGAGCAACCATGACTTTAACAGACGTCATCTTATTTGTCCACTCAACTTCGCATGCATTCATCCCACGGTTTCCAACTCGGACTCCTCGCCAGCTTCGCCATCTCTGATCGGACTCAATTGCCGTCTGTTGCAGATACATGGCGCTCTCGACCGCTGTTGCACTCTTTGCTCCGCTTTCCTCGCTCCCGCTTGCGTTTGCAACGTTGAATATCTTGAACAGTGGCCTGGTTTATATCTGCAGCGACCAAGCGCCTTATTCTCGAGAAGACCTACTCAGAGCTTGATCTCCTCGCACTCGTCATGAGCTCTGATACGAGTGATGATAGCCATGGAGCCAATTTCCTACGGGAACGGCTTCCGCAACAGCCCGCGAAGCCGCAGCAGGCCGAAAGTGAAGAAACCGCCAAACACGCCGTCTCTGACTTGAACTCCCAAGAAAGCAAGTCAGAAAAGGAGGAAAAGCGGACCTATGGGAGAACCCCCAATGGCGTCGGTACGTCCTCCCCCAACCAATTTTACAGTTGAGATCAGCATTCTGATGGCCAGTTAGTCTTCACAGTCCCTGAGACCAAGGACATGGTCTCTACCCTCTTCTCCCCGACCGAACCGAAGAAAGCAGCCGACATCATCGTCATCACCTGTCTTGCCTCGCTCATTGCCCTATTCTTCCTTGTTCCTTCATCGCTACGCGTGCCCTTCTACGGCATCGTGTTTTTGTGTTGGCGAGCAGCATACAACGGAGGCATTGGCTGGTTGCTCTATGTACAGTCGAATGACAAGCGTTTGACAAATTGGGCAAAGAAGTCCGGAATTTTTGAGCATCCCTCCACAGGTAAAAACACTCAACCATGGTTGTACCCTCTCCTAAGGAGAGACTTTGAGACCCAAATCCCCAGAGATTACAAGTTCGAAAAAGCACCACTCGAGTACAATACATGGCTACTATTTCGATGTGTTGTAGATCTTATACTAATGAGCGACTTTACCTCGTATTGTCTTTTCGCTGCTGCATGTGGTGGAACTCCTCCCACTGAAAATGCTTACATAACCATTGCTCGGTGGGTCGTTGGCTGGCTTCTTATCATATTCAATCTTTGGGTCAAGCTTGACGCCCATCGAGTAGTCAAAGATTTTGCGTGGTTCTGGGGTGACTTCTTCTTCCTTATTGACCAGGAATTGACGTTCGACGGCGTATTTGAAATGGCACCACATCCCATGTATTCTGTCGGCTACATTGGATACTATGGTATCTCGCTCCTGGCTGCCAGCTACAAAGTTCTCTTCATCTCTTTGATTGCCCACGCTGCTCAATTTGCATTCCTCGCTTTTGTCGAGAGTCCACACATCGAAAAGACCTACAATCCCCCTCAACCCCGAAAGCGACTTTCTAGAAACCCAAGCGACGAGGACCTTACGGAATCACAGGAATTTGATCTCGGTCACAGCCACAGCTATCCTCCTGTAACATCAGCCGAACAACCGTCGCCTGTGCATAATTTGATTGGACTCAGGAATATGGATGTGCATCGGATCACTGACGTTGCTGTCGTGTTGCTGCAAATTTACATGCTTTCATTTACTCTGCTTACGCCTCCCACGCTATTGTACCAATTTTTATTTGTGACCAATGCGGTCATCTGGCGAATCTGGTACTCACTCGGCCTTGGCTTTATTCTTGATCGTCAGTCAAACAAGAAAAAATGGACTCGCCACTTCATCAAATACGGCGAAAGCACGGAAGAAGCATGGCGTCAGTGGAAAGGCATCTACCATCTGAGCATGACCATGTGCTACTTAAGTTTCATCACCGCAGCATGGAAGATGTATACGCTTCCTGAGAACTGGCAATACGGTCTGGTCCTGCTTCGACACGTTGTAGGCGTTGTCATGATTGGACTGCAGATCTGGACGTTTTTCAGCATGTACGAATCGCTTGGGGAGTTCGGCTGGTTCTACGGAGATTTCTTCTTCGACCACGCCCCAAAGCTTACATACAGCGGCATTTATCGCTTCCTCAACAACCCGGAACGCATCATTGGCCTGGCTGGAATCTGGGGCGTCGCGATCATGTGCTGGAGCAGGTCGATCTTTTTCCTCGCAGTACTTTCCCATGTCCTGACCCTGGTATTTATCCAATTTGTTGAACGCCCACACATGCAAAAACTCTACGGCGAATCCCTTCGTCAAGACTCTGGTGTTAGCAAGAACCTGAAGCGCGCAATCCCTAAACCCATCCGTGCTTGGCAGGGGAGTGTTGACCGCGTCATCAGCGACACGATGGACTTCATTGAGGACTTCATCGACTCTGCGAAACCCAAACTTGAGGCAGGATACGACAAGATCGTCAGCGATTCCAGAACGTTATTCCAGCATTATCCAGCGCGCATTAGCATCACCCGCGTTACATCTGATCTCGCCGGCTTGAATCCTGCAGATTACAAACTTGATATTGAAGGCACACCGCCCCTGGCACCGATGCTTGCCGAGCGAGAACGAATTAGCGGCCGTGAGGGTGAGCACGCGCGAATGCCGCCGCGCCGTACAAGCACGTTCAAGACGCTCATGTTCGAATACGGTGCTCCGATCAAAGTCAAATGGACTGCGCCACCCAATCACGGAAAGAAGGACTGGGTTGGTCTGTACATGGTCGCCGACAACGCGTCGCGCAAAGTTACGCGAGTGGCAAGCCAGGGACGCTGGATTGCTACCAATGAAGGTGTTTTCGACAACACAAACGCTGATGACGGGATTCTCATTAGCAGTAAGAACATTCTCGCTGGGGACTGGAAAGATAACAAAGCAGAAAAGAAGGACTGCTGTGTAGGGGAGATGGAGTTCGCTGGCGACAAGTTGTGGTGGACAACGGGCGTCTTCGAGTTCCGCTACCATCATAATGGTAAGCACAACGTCATGGCCATTTCTTTGCCCTTCGAAATTCGTATCGGTAGATTCGACGAATACGAGGCAGACAGAGACAGCAGCGGTAGCTTGAGGCCGGCAATCGAGGAGGCTCTCTTGCCAGTGGTGAGAAACTGCTTCGATCGCGACGAGAACATTGCACCCAGAACGGTAGACGAGGCGTTCGGCGGGTTGGTAGAACGGGAAGGAAGATTTGCAAGGAGGGTGGTGTTTGCTGTGCATCAAATGTAAGTTGGCAAATCCTAACGATCGGTTACAGATTGCTCAAATGAGCACCACCGACAGGTTCGGAATCGAGTTTGCACCCGAAGTTGTACAAGCAGACGGCAACGTCCGAAATTTGGCTTGGCGCATAGAGATGGCACGATCTGTTCTCGTATGATGACTCTTCCGTGACTGATTTGCTGGTGACTCACGTGCACACAGGCGCCATACAGCATGTCTATAAGGGACCGAGGGACTCCAACCGAGAAATAGATCGACCGAGACCTCATATACACGATTAAAGTCACTCATTATTGTTCATGGTTCATGGTTCTGGGCGGCTATGTGCTTATCAAGAAGGAGATACCCTGACAAATGGCTCTTGCAAAAGTCCTTACCACTACTAAAAAATATAATGCTCGGAGGTCTGTTGTTCCATGTTTGAAGATTGAGTTTACATTGAATTACTGTCTTGCTCATGGGTCAAATTCAATGGTGCTTACTTTCCTGCAGCATTAAGCGCTGCGGCAACAGCTGGGACTTCTTCGTCCTTTTTCAGAATGTCCTTTTCCGGGCCCAGCGGCGTTATCGAATAGGGATTGATCATCTTGTGACTTTTCGTGTAGTGCTTCTTAATGTGTTCGAACTGTGTCGTTTCTCCGAAAGCAGGAACATCCCAGTAAAGATGTCTTAGCCATCGATGTAGGTTCGGATACCCACTGCGGATATCTTTGATGTTGCACTTGAAGTGCTGCACGTAAACGACATCGAAACGGATGATGGTCGGGTAAAGGCGTATGTCCGCCTCAGTAAGACGGTCACCATGGTAGAAAGGCCCAGGTGAGGAAGCAAGGTGGGTTTCGGCTCGGTCAAGGGACGCGAAAAGCGCTCGGTTGGCTTCCTCGTAGGCATCTTGTGTGACGGCAAAGCCATTTCTGTACACACCGTTGTTGATGTTGTCGTATGTCCATTGATTTGTTTCTTCAATCTCCTTCCGCAGGTGCGTGGGGAAGAGATCAACCGATTTGTACTTTTCCGAAAGGATGTCATCGAAGGCGTCATAGAACATGCGGATGATCTCACTGGACTCATTGTTCACAATCTTGCCCTGTTTCTTGTCGTAGAGAGTGGGGACTGTGAAGCGGCCAGTGTAATTAGGTTCAACGCCGAAGTAAACGTTGCGCAGGTGTGTGTAATCAGGATGTAACGGGTCAGGAGTCACATTATCTCCTGGCAAAATTTCCTCCTTGGTTGCAAAACGCCATCCTTCTCCTGGCATCTCCCAATGCACTGACGTGTATGGAATAATGTCTTCTAGGCCTTTGAGTTTTCTTACGATGAGCGCCCTGTGGGCTAACACCAATACGTGAGTATATCGGTGGAAGAATACGCATGTATGACTAACCCCATGGACATGCGTATGAGACATATAGATGGTATCTATCTTTCTCAGGCGGAAACTCGGCTCCTGGCTCCTTTGAAACAAAGTTTCGAAAGGCTGAAGCTGGACGACTGAATTCACCTTTCTTATTTGCCCAAATCGGCATACCATCTTTAAGACCGTAGGCCCACTACACATTCGTAAGCATTTGCAGATAGTCAATTATTAACGGAATCTGGATTCTTACCTCTTGATGAGGCTGTTTACTGGCCGACATAGTGGCTGTTCCAAATGATCTAGCCGGGAATGAAATAGAAGGAAGATGAGCAAGGTGATTACGAATTACCGCTACTCTTGAATGGGTAAACCTTTGCATAAAAACATTGGCGAAAGAGACGTTCAACTCCCAGTCTTATGAATGCTGCACCAACAGTTCTCTTATGTGTATTTATACATCCAATTTCAAGCGCAACTGTTCACGCTGATGTGAAATGTGTGGGCTTACCATTGATGCCGTTACAGCGGGGCTGAAGAGTACCCTATGGCGTCATGCATTCCAGCCCTGACAAATGCCTGACAAAAGTCGACGCCGTTTCAAAGCATCGGATCGTGAGCAATGCCGTGCGAACGGCTCGGATAAGTCTGAACCCACAAGCCAAGGCCCACGCTAGTGCTGATCGTCTCAAAACCCCACGGATCATCGATTTCAAGAATGCACCGCACACACAAATTTGCTGACAAGTAGCGTAATCTCTGTCGAAAAGCATGGATATAAATAATTACGTAATCAGATGTCTTAATAACTGTCTTGGCACCTGTTGAGTACTTGTTAGAGCACTCAGAGACATCCTTTGTACAGGAAAGAGATTCTTAAGAAAAAGGAGCTCGACACGAGCAGGATTCGAACCTGCCCCCCCAAACCACCCAAAATAAGGCTATCTTTTCAAGTCGTAAATATATTAGTATGTGGAGTTGGCATTAGTTTCTGAATTTCTTATGGTACCTTCAGATTTGGCCGTAAAAGATACTACGTCGCGACGTTTACGTCAATCTAATCTCCTTCGATCTCGGTCTCAGCGGGTTTGTAGTAGGCTCTCATGAGTTTATAAGTCGAATCATAAGGTTGGGCTCTTGGAAAATAACCCAACGTGTCATCAACAAGGGTCCTTCGAAATCGGTAGCAAGCGAGATCAAGTTTGAATCATATCTCGATTTCTACACTATCTGATTTATTATCAGTAGTTGCGCAAGTATGGGAACGGGCCTGCTATAGAAGTGGCTTTTAGCGCTAGATTGTGGAGTATACTACGTTTGTTGCTATCTACGAAGGCTTTTGAAGACTCTCTGTATCCGATTCATAGCTCCTATTAGGTGCTTTCTTTCGACCGTGAAACATAGCCGCATCCAACCTTTCTGACTGTTTGGCATGGACAAGCTTGCCCAAGGACAAGTAGAACCCCTGCGTCGACATACTGGCGGAATGCTTCATTTTCATCCTCCCGGGACTCTACTAATGGTGCAAGCTTTGCCATTAGAAAAGTCGTTGAGTTACACGGGAAGTATTCAACACCGGAACGTTCAAAGAAAGCTATCACAGCAGCGTACGCTTCTTGTAACATACTATATATAGGGCGTAGCCTGATTCGAACCTTTGGTTCGAGTCTATGCTGATCTTTTGATCTCTGTGGCGGAGTGGTATCATAGGCTACATATCACTTCCAAACAACACTAACCTAATCCATCTAATTCAACCAACCTAAAAAGTTGTTTGAATCTGATTGGTTTAGGCTTGGCGTTTGTTACAGCTAGCTATCATTATCGCGATATTACGCTCCATTCCAGACCGCATCAGCCCATAGATACTTGTGAAGGATATGTCTGAGGACGGTGAGTGAAGAGCTGAGGATGATTCTACTGTTCTGATCAAGGCAAACGCTCCTGTACTATATCTATGTTCAGCACGATGTGGGAGATATCGAGGTTTCGTGGTTGAAAGCTTACACTGTTCCCAGTCCCATGAGAGCACACAAGATCCCCTTGATTCTTCTCCCAACCTGTGGAATTTTTAAATAGGAGTGGTAGGCCCGCAAGAAAGAAGTCTGTGAGTGCGGAAAATGCTAAGACTGTCAGTATACTCTCACGACCAACTCAGGTTTTCATACTTACACCCTTGGGGTAGAACGAAACTGATCTCGATGGGATATCTCCAGCATTTTTCTGGATGAATAGGATTCCAAGATTTGGCTGGGGGATCGCATTGGACATACAGCGAGGTTGTGACCACAAGATTAACGGCGAACACCAAGGATGCCGTGAGACAGATGACCACTTTTAGGACTGGATTTCGAGTTCCTCGCAATACACGCAGGTAGGTGAAACAAAGAGATATCTTAGCAAATGTAAGGACTTGGATGCAGAATACTTGAGCAAGAAGACTGTAGTATTGCTGCTCCACCCTTTTTTTTGGATTCGCAAAGAACAGATGTCTTCCTAGCCCCCAGTTCACTGCTATATAGTCCAGGATTGTCGCTACAAGAGCCTGACACTGTCACACTGTTAATTGAGCCTTTTGGTGATAGCTTAATTTCGGCAATTTTACAATGGCAGAGACCATGAGGAAGTCATCGACTCCTGTTCGAGCATATTTAAGCCGTGCCAAGGTCCGGAGACCAACCACGATACAGGCGCAAAGGAAGGTTACGGTAGTTCCAGCCTCAAGTTGCCAGCCATTGTCAACATTACCGCCTGGCAGCCGTAGAATAGCGGTGGCTATTGGCATTTATATGATTCTTACCCATACCAAAAAGGGTTTGGCAGTGTTTTCGACAATATTCAGGCAGAAAAATACAGGTTGAGCTGCGCCTTCTGAATATCAAGTATGAGGCCGGAGATAGACACATAAAAGACAGTGGAAATGTCGAATGTAAAAGAGAACACCTTAGATTAGTGAACAGGCTCACTCTGGGTTCATCAAAGGCAGAAGTGAAAGCATGGTGCAATGGCGTCATGCCGCAGCAATGCGCTGGGGACCTTTGAGCGTCAGGATACTAGTTTGACCGCGAGAACGCAAGAGAGCTCTCTCCAGCTCATCATTTGGAGGTCAATGAAGTAGGAGACGCCTTGCTGTAGATTGCCTGCAAGAGGTTGTTTGACTGAAAGAGTTGATAATTTCTTCATCCACTCTGACCACCAACATACTCCCCTGTAGATACCGACGTTGGCTTCGAGCCCCGTTCGTTAAGCTTAAGGCACAGCTTGAAGGTAGTAAAACAGCTCCTTTTCGTTGTAACGAAATCCGTTTTCAGAATTCAGTAATGTGCTAACGCCCAAGGGTCACACAAATGTTACTGCAGAACGTGCTGCAACAGAACGAGCCTGTAAGCAGCCACGCAATAAATTCTGGCATGCGATACCGCATGCGGCCCTCATGGCGTGCGATCAGATGACCACCCGTATATGAACTAAACTTGAATCAACAAGGTTTGGCATCTTCGTTGCAGCAGCTGAGGGTATACTTACTGGTGGCCCGTCCCGGGCTGCAGAGCAGGATAGAAGTCAGCTCCAGTCCGTGCACGATCATAGTCCTTGCACGCACCGAGCCTTCCCAACTCGGCTAATTCTGAGGCGATTAACACAACCACCACAGGCTGTATTAACTAAATAATTTAGTGCTGTAATAATCAGAAGCTGCTGAATTCAATGCGCTATTTCATTTAATTTAAAAAACGTTATAAAAGGCGAATATTAGGACGAGAACATGAACTATGAGGAGCAGCTGTGCCTGGCTCCGCAACCACCTCAGCATCACCTGCCACCGTAATAGGCAATTCTGAAGCACGTAGTGAAGTCTGTTGCTGCTGTTTATAGTATTTTACTTCGGTATGAAGCTGCCTGCTCGCCTGCTGCTGCTGAATATTCGTCTCCCTCTGCTGTATTTTAGCAGCGCGCTGCTGCTGCCTCCTCGCGCTGTTGCTTCCTTGATTGCTTCTCCTGATATCAAAACTGTCGCTCTAGTTCACGGTTCTCACGCTAAGCAGCCTTAAGAGCCTCCTGCTGCTGTTTCTCCTCAGCCTGTCACTGTTGTTCGTCACGCTAATTCGCCGCCTTCATAGGGCTATTCTTGAGGACAAACTGACCGCACTGACGTCCCAACTTGGTTCATTGATACAGCCACGTTGACTCAGCAAAAAATGCAATCGGCTCAACTTCGGCTCACCTTGCTCACACTTGTACCGCCTCAACTCACGCTCTGCTCACGGTCAACTCAAGCTCAAATCCAATTGCCTCAGGCTGCTCATGGTCTCGATCAGTCTCGCTCGTGATCACGATTCAGGGACCTTCCCGACAACCGCAGAGAGAGGAGAGCCGGAGAGAGAGGACAGCCGCAAAAGCGTTCGAGTTTTTCCCTCAAGAAGGTCAAGAAGGGGGATCAAAATAAAAAATAAAAATCTCTTCCTTTTAAAGGGAAACCAAGATACAAAAGACAAAGTGGGACGAACCGGGATTAAACCGGTGACCTTTAGATTGTAGATGACAGAAGTTAACTTTAGTCTAACCTACTATAGGTTAGCTCACGATGTATCGAATTCATTTCTAATACCTACGCGCTCCCACCTGCCTCATCGCCCCAAACTTAACAAGCATGAGATCTTGAAAATCGTATATTAACAAGACAAGAAAATTAAAAAACCTCAAACCGTGCATGTAAGGGATAGCCTTCGGATCGACGATCTGCCGCACCCATCTCGCTGGAGCATCGTCGGAAGTACTGTAGACTTTGATAAAGTAATGTTTTCCATGGTCGGCGAAGTGTCGTACTATAGACTGGCGCGATAGACGCCATTCTACCGATGGGTTTTACTTATAAAATAGCTATCAGTATGACGATATTAATGAAATATAAAGATATTACTGATGTGGTACGTAGGTTCTAAAACTGGTGAATGTAGGTTACGTCCTTCCAGAAACGCTTACGACTATAAAATTATTATATATTATATAGTCGAAACGAACACTATACAGCCTAAAGAGAACCACGTATTTATACTTCAAACTAGAATTTCACTAAGATATCTTGATTATTATACGTACAGTGTGATATAGGAGTTACCCAAAGTTCAACAATTTCCTTTCATTCTTTCTAAGCGTTTATGTCAACAAATAAACTGAGACAAGTCTTTTAAATATCGCTCTGTCTTCCGGCTGCGTGTTTAGTTCTGGTGCTTAAATCTCATGGAAAGCGAAACACCCCTAATGATTTTGCTCTCTTGCTAGCGGAGGCTGAGCCGCCAATAGGAAAATATGACGTAAGGAAGGAGGAGAGACAGAAGAGATCATGTATATTGCTTTACAATTTTATTTTAGATTACTTTCTGAGAACGCACACAACGCATGGTGAGCTATATCTGCTGAATATTAGGTGCTACAAGCCGGGTCGCCTGTTCAACTGTTAATATTATCACAGCTGCTGAGAATACTCTCACAGCTGTAGGATCTATTGGAAGAAAGGTCCATTGGTTGGTTGGCATTACCACGTTTGCACTAGCGCAGGCTGTATATATTCACCCTCACGGTCCTCAGAGACCTTGGTTCTTCCAACCACTTCGTACATACACTTCGGCTCCATCTCACACCTTCAACAGATTATGAGCCCGGGGTTCGCTGAGTCTCAGTAGTCTGCTACGCTCTGAAACCTCTTATGCACCTTGAATTAAGTTGTTATGTTGTTTCTCACTGTCGCCTCACTTAGTACTCGTAGCTCCGGTAATTTCACACATAAATTTACTGTTTTTATTACCACTGATTGAAGTATGATATAAGACATAACTGAAGTTAGCTAATAAGTATCCGTTATAAACTTGATCGTATTAATTTCATCCGCTTAATTATCAGAAACACTTCTTTTATACCTTCTTCTTACTGGCTGCCTAGTGTGGGGCTACATCACCAGTGGCACGACTGCATGACGTTTCAAACAACAGACATGTCGCCAGATCGTTGCCGCCAACCCATGACCTAATGGGCCGAATCTACGACATCTCTCTGCCTGATGGAGCTGCTGCGAAGAAAGTCACGATAATGTTAGGCAGGGATTTCCCATGCTCGGGGCTCGAGCTCACGTCTCGCAATCGTTGCCTTAGCATCTAGAGCAACTTAACACGGGAATTTACTGCTTAGTTCATGCTCCATCACATGGTCATCACTTGGAGCAGACTGAAGCTTACTTGCACTCCCGAATGCCCTGCGATTCCCTCTCAAAGGCCTTAAATGTGATAAATCAGGTCATCCAAGCGTAACTCCTTCGGCTGATAAGGTACTGTATTTCAGGGTGAGTGGGGCGATGTATTATGCAATCAATCTTTGTTTAAGATGGCTGTGTATTAGGTTATTAGTCACCTAAACTCAACATAAAGTCACTCGTGAACAGGTCCTTGGCAGAGCCTGAAAGCATTACAACGAGGGTTTGTTGAATTTGTTTGGTCCTGACAGGGTGCGTGGGTATTATGATTGCCTCTAGCTACAGCACTATATTCAGAAGGACAGCGCTCAATTTGTGATTGCTGAGTTGGAGGAGCTTTTAATAAAGATTATGTCAACATAACGGGGCTTCTACGACCCAGCTTGGACGGCAGCTATGAATCGTAGGATCTAGATTAGCATGGACCTGAGGGACCAGATCAAATCTTTCAAGTCCATTGGCTTCGGCCGTGACTTCCTTGGAAAGAGCACCCAGCATGTAGCATCATATTACCATCAGCATCACTTCTCTGAGTATGGTACTGCTATGGACATTATTATTCTTCAAATAACCCCATCATAGCTACGGAAGAGCACTAATTATTATAATTGGCCGTCCTAAATAAGCGCAATAATACGATATTTTATAAGCTCATCGAATCCAGTGACTGCGGATTAACGGCGCTTGTGAATCTACTTTACGAGATGGCCTGACCACAGACCAGATCATCAAAGAAAAGGTTTCCTATTGCTGCAGAACCACTAGCCATGCTCTCAGGATGCTAGTTCGCGAGCTACACAAGAAAGAAGGTTTCTATGGGCCGCACTTCGTACAACCACTTTGACTGGGAAAGGCTCATCGACCGCCGCATATCTCAGATTCTTATCATCATAGGGATTATTCTGAAAATACTAAACTTAGCTGACATTTGGGTAACACTAGGTTGGCTAGAAATACTCACAGCTAGAACATCAAAACAATAAATGATCCTTGAATAGCTTAGAAAAAGCTTCTGCTGGGCAAGTTCGTAGCCAACGCAAATTCGTCGGCCGCCTCCGAACTGCCAAAGGTCATTTATGATGTTATCTTCTTGGCCATTCAGCCATTTTTCTGGTTTGAACTGGTCATGGCCCTCTACTTCGCGGCATACGGCGACCGAGCTGATGACAAAATCAGTTTCGAAGTCAAGATCTTGTGTCAAATGATGCTGCGGGATTAAAGGTACCACAGGCCGCCAGCGTAGCTTTCACCATTGCGCAAACATAAGGAAGATTAGACATATCTTGAATAGCAGGAAGACGTTCAACTCCTTCTCCGCAGACTCTATCGATCTCCTCCCTTGCCGTCGCAACAGCCACGGGAGAACACAAACATGCCGTGGTGAAGGTATTGAGTGTCATGCGCACATTATCGCTGCCGGCCGCTACCACCGATGTTGCAAGATACATGGCTTCCTCGTCGTCGTTGGACAAGCCAATTTGGATCGGATAGAAGCACGTCTTTGATGAACGAAGGCGGCCCGACCCTGTTCGAGATGTCCTCTCTGATTGATCTCCACCAATTTTGGAAAACCCTAAAATGATCGAGGCCGACTTCTTTCCAATGGTTTCTCCATGGCTGAAGGAATTTGGGGAGCCGACTCAACGTCGAGAAGAAGTCAATGAAGCTGGCATGAATGCTGCGGATAAACTCGACAGTGACGCGCTGAAACTCATCCAACTGGCCTTGCGTCAGTCGTAGTTGCTCTCCCACCACGATTCGATGGATTGCTGAATAGACATGATGGTAATGATGACGATACCAGTGATCCGGCTGTTCGAAGTAGTTTGGTAGTAAGCGAACGCTCTCGGAACTGACCGCTTCTTCATACTCTTTGACCGCCCGTCCACTGAGCAGATGATGCATAATCCTTCGCCCGGGATGATGGATTATGAACTTAGGCAGTAAATTATACTAGCTAAGTTGAACTGAGGAATAGGAAACAAGTAGCAGAGCGAACCTCTATAAATACGTGTTCTGAGCATATTAGTGATGCTCAGAGATACAGTTGTGATAAACAGCGATGTGAGCACAGGCGATCCAGCTTGACCATATGCTTTATGCTCTGTCAACGTGGTGGAAAATACGCAGGGTGGATTTAGGTATTACGCAAGCGGGATAAAGATGGGACTCGTCAAATTCGGCGAATACATAGGGCCATGTTGGTCGGGTCCTTGCTACGCCACAAGTGGTGCCGTTCGGATAACTCGGGCGAACCTGAACCTACGAGATCATGCAACGATTTTTCGGCTTCGTCCAAGCATTTCGACATCTGCAACCTCTTTCAGGACCCTATCCCCGAAAAAAGCTTCACCTCGCTCCGCCCTTCTTGTTGGACGAATACATCCCACGATACCACTTCTTGTCCTCCGTTGATGCGTCGCGAAAGCGCTCCGAGGCATACGCCCACTTGCGCAACTGCAATCTATGTCCGCGCCTCTGCGGCGTGAATCGATTCGAAAGGACTGGAACCTGCCTGATTGGCGCCGATGTGAAAGTCAACGTGATTGCACCGCACTTTGGAGAAGAGCCATGTATACAGGGACACAATGGATCCGGATCGGTGTTTTTCAGCGGATGCAATCTGCGTTGTGTATTCTGTCAAAACTACGACATTGCTCATACGCGCAAGGGCTTCGATTTGACGCCGGAGCAGCTAGCGGAATGGTACATCAAGCTGCAGGAGGTCGGCAAGGTGCACAACATTAATCTGATTACCCCTGAGCACGTCGTTCCTCAGGTGGCTCTCAGTATTCTACATGCGAGAGATTTGGGGCTGAAGCTGCCTATCATCTACAATACCTCATCATTTGACTCGCTTGAGTCTCTCGAGCTATTGGATGGGCTGATAGACATCTATCTGCCTGACTTCAAAGTGTGGAATAATGCTACATCAAAGCGTTTGCTGAAAGCCGATAACTATACTGAAACAGCTATGGCTAGCATCCGAGCTATGCATACTCAGGTAGGAGACTTATGCTTCACAGGCGATGGCCTTGCCAAAAGGGGCGTGCTCGTTCGCCATCTTGTTATGCCAGGCAAAGAGGGCGAAGGGAAAGAAATTTTTCGCTGGCTTGCGGATCATGTCTCGAAAGATCTCTTTGTTCACGTCATGGAGCAGTACCATCCCGAGGCGCACGTAGGCAAGCCAAAAAGGACAAGTAAGGCGCCTTTATGCGTCGAAGAGCCAGAAGGATCACCAGCAACAGGTGATGTTGAGGAAAGAGTCAGATATGAGGACATTAATCGACCGGTTAGTCAAGCCGAGATGGAGACTGTTAAACGTGCCGCGCAGCAAGCGGGATTGTGGCGCTTTAACGAAGTCGCGGAGCATGGTGGCTTTAACATTTGAAATTGTGCGAGCTGAGGAGGTAAGGGATGTCGTCGCAGCCCGATATTTTCCATCTCAAATTTCTTGCATACCTGCACTCGCGTCTACTTTGCAAATCTTTCTCGATGCGTTTTCCAGGTCGAGCTTATCTCGTCTTATCGGCACTCAACCGCTTTCAATTACCCCATCAAGAAGCAATGTGGGCCACACTGGTTTGCAAAGGTCTGGCGAAACGCTCATCGCAGCGTTTGAATCACGCAGTCTCCCGCTGCAGTTGCGATCGCTAAAGGCGGCCGCCTCAAACACACAGCTCAAAGGCCCTTCACACGTCAAAGAGCACAACAATGAACTTGCCCAAGACCACGGGTTTGACTCGCCTCTTCTGCTGTGTCTTTGCCGGTTGATAAAGTTCTATCTCTTGAAGTGCAATCGGTTTATTTGACCAAGACCAATCCTCAATCATTATCGGTAAACAAGCAGACCTTTTTTTTTTCGGGGAGCGAGGGACGCTTTAATCTGTCCAAAGAATTTCTACCTCCCACAGAGCTCTGATCCTTCCTTTGTTCCAACGCACCCATTATGGATCCTCCTGTGTCAATAACTGTTCTGTACCAGCGGCATACTTACCTTGTCAACGAACTCGCGCGCGTGAATGGCGAACTTGAGGACCTTGTCTCTAGGAAGGCTCAAATCGCACAATCTCTTCAAAGCGACACATCTCTCCTTCGCGCGAAGAAGCGAAGACGCAAACAAGACACCTTCATAGCAAACAAATCACTTGAGCAACTCCGACACGAACAAGCATTTCTTTTTGAGAATATGCGTACAACCGAAGCTGAAATACGTGCATGGCAAGTAGCTGAGAATGACCGCTTGGCAGCAGCTCAATACCACCAAAACAGCTTATCTTGGACGCTACCGCACATGCAGCACTACCCTTCAACAGCCGATCCTCAACCTAACACAACCGTCGGTCTTGCTAATATGGCGCGAAACTCTGAACCGCAGTGGCCTCCAAACTGGGACCATGCAATGATGCAATTGGACGAAGCCTCGCTGGCTCAAGAATTCACATACCCATATGAAATTCAGGCACCCGAGGCAGAGTTGACTACTTCGGCGCCTGGCAGACCAGATTCCGGATTTGAAGAGCCGCCACTGTACATGATGCCCTTCGATCTCCCCAACTACGATGCTTCTCAGCACGTATATGCCCACGAGGGCTTCTATCGGCCAGAATTTCCCAGCAGGCCTGTGCCACCGCCTCAGCCTGGCACGGTGGCCCCCAATCAAATTTTCCCGCCTCCAGTGGCAGCAATACCCAGTCTTCTGGAGGAAGAGATGGTGTCCCCGCGCACGACCATTCATCCTCAGAGTGACCCTCATCCGGCTACTGCTGAAGAGGCCGCTGAGCCAAAAAGGCGGTATTCGGAGGCTGCGGTGCGGCTGATTGAGGGACGCCTGAGTAGCAAAGGTCATAGCCGGACCACAAGCTCGGGCGGCGTAGCAGCCGTTAAATAAATAGCTCACTCTTTAATGTAGAATTTAAATCAACATCTGTTCATTCTCATAAACTAGGTCGAGGTGACCCATCAAAACTGTAGTCATCCATATGGTTGATCTAATTTGACACAAGTTTGACAGTACATTACATTTAAGAATTCAGTCGGGTCTCACAAATAAGATTTCCCTTTCAGAAGAAATGTCATAACATCTGACCATTCTCATGAAAATAGGTGGCGGGGGTCTTCATCAGAATTGTAGTCATCGATCCGGCTGATTTGATCCAACAGAAATTTGACCGTATGTTCCAGCTGGGAATTAAGTTGGGGGTCTCCTCGGTTTGATTCTTCATCTGTTCCAGCACATATCCCCTGACATCCGCCCTCCAGCGTATGGCTTCGGACACCTCGGCTTGAAATGTCCGGGCTTCATCCCAATCAGGCTTAGCAGTCCTTACTACACAAGACAGGCTTCGAGATCCAGATAGCTTGATATTGCACCCATGCATGATTCAACTGCCACATCAGGGCAATCAGTGCCAGCAATAGGGTCAGTCAGGCCTCTTGTCTACAGGCGCGACCACAGTGGTGAGTGATTTCATCCGTTCTCATGCTAAATCTTTACGCTTATCTTCGGTAGCTGGATGCATTCGACGATGCGCATCAGTCCTCCCTAAGCATCTCATTCCGCTCAACTCCGTATTTCCCCAACTTTGAAGCCATGCCTCCATATCTCCATCCTCGCTCTGGTATGACAACGTCTCTGTTTACGACAACCCTCGCCGTTTCTTTTCTGGTCGTTGGCATCCCACACATCTTCCCATGCCCTGTCAATCCTAGACAATTTGCTGATTCAGGAGCGGACGACTTTGATTCTAAACCAGCACGGCCGCGGGAAAGGAAACGCATGCGACAGCTTGATACCAAGGCAAAATCTGAAGACACTTCAACGACTCGGGTTGTGCCCAGCAATGGAGACGCGGGTTCATATTCCCTATCGGACATTGAAAAAGCGAGACGAAGAGAGTGCCCTGTACCGAAACCTGGAGGTCTGATAGGAGAAATGATGGGTTTCAAGAAAAAACCAGAAAATGAACGACTTTCGCCACGAATAGTCAAAGTGGAATCCATCCAGTCAAGGAGACCCATACAGCAGAAGGACACAGATCGATGACGCAAAGATATAGATCATTTTGCTGCGATTCTAGATATCCGGAGTAGTATCGCGATGCGAGCTACTTCATTGCTTTGAATGCATTTGTACGCTATATGTGGGGGATTGATGCTGTTCACGATTGCGTCGAGAGAAAGCGCTTTCAAAACCATCTCAGAACCCTTGAACGGGTGCATAGGATTCAATTATTGAATTTACAAAAATGTTTTAACATCCCTTGCCAGTCACACCGTGCACGCCACCCGGCGAGATGTATGCACAACTACTTGCCCCTGTGCTCGTCGAATTTTCCGCAGTGGTCAATGTTACATTCTTCAAATCAATGTTGTAGCATGGATGTACATTGGAGCAGCTGAACTCGCTCGTCTTGTTTCCTTCCTTGCCGCTCAAGTATCCTGTGAAATTTACAAACGCCACATTGGCGACCTCCATCAGACTGGTGCCAGGAAAGGTACCATTGTCACCGCTATCTTCGGAGATGGCTACGCCGATATCGGCGCCCTGGACGTTGAAATTTGCAAACATGATGTTGCGCACTGAGCCCCAGCCGCCGCCGCGAGGGAGGCCAGCGGATTCGTACGAAGATTGAGGCACCAGAGCGCCTACCCAGGTCTTAATGTAGGCAGCGTTTTCCATATCGTTGTTGTAGCGGATGATCTGACAATAGATCAATTCATCTCCTGTCACTGGGTAACAGAATTCGTGCGCGCGAATACTCACGTTAACGTCAGTCATGTAAATGTTCTCGGCGCTGCTATCTTCGAGGTACTGCCCCAGGCTGCCGATGGCCATGCCATTGCCTCCGTGGCACGTGGCATTCTGGACGTAGACGTTGTATGACCGCGGTTTGATGGCAATACAGTCATCACCACCTTGATAGTAAAAATTGGTCAAATTGATGTTGTGAACGTCCATAGTGTCTGGCATCTGTCAGAACTAAACCAAATCGCATGGAAACCAAGCTTCATACCAAACCCATCAGTGTTCTGGACCCAATTTTTCCCATAAGGTGCTTGAGTAGCAGTAGCATTGCACAGGATATTATCAAAGGACATGTCAGTTCCGTTCATGATGTTCAAGCTCCAAAGTGGCGGTTGCTTGACGAAAAAGTTGGAGACTGAGACTTGACTGACATTCCAAAATACGAACGGCATTGGTCGACCGGGCTGGGTGTTTCCTGCCTCCGCAGTGTACCAGACATCGCCATTACCATTAATGCCACCGGTTCCATAGCCATCAATGGTGATGTAGTCGCCGGTGATGATGAAGCCGGCGTGATGGTTTTGGAAGGCGATGGGATAGGAGTTGTTCCGCCAGTACGCAAGGTCTGGGGAAAACTGCCCGATGTCAATCATCCAACTGTTGCTCCATGTGAAGAGAATGTCTTACAGTCCATTGACCATGCCACTCGATAATCACATTATTGAATACAGGGTTCAATCTGGTGGCAATCCAGTAGCTCTGATCTTCAGGGAAGACAATGGTGCCTCCAATCCCACATTCTTGAGCGGCCTCAAGGATATTAGGCACATCGTTGGTCTGGTTTCCGTTGGCGATGACGGTGCACGTTTTTCGTCCGTCAACGGTTGTTTGTGTTACTCCCCCTGCAAGAACAGCCGGGCCTGCAGTAAGGGTGACAGCTGTAACAATATTAGAGAAACGCATCTTAAAACGTGGACTGCACTGACAGTAGCTTTTCTCCTGCAACCCAGGGCGAGCTTGATGTATGCGAGGCTCATGCCTGTCTCAAGCGGTCAAAGAAATGCCATTGGAGGAAGATTGGTACTCTCAAGTGCGGAGGCTCTGGGAAGATGGCCCGAAATAGAAGAATCCGGGGTAAATTCCATCGGTACCTGTGACGTCAGTCCGACCTACCCACAGCATTGCTGGGTACACAGCACACACAGCGAGCAAGATGCCGGCAATTTGCGGTGCGCAGGCTGATGGGTCAACATGATGGAACGTATTGGAGTGAGATCATGGCAAGTCTTGGTGCGCTCAAGTGCCAAAACATCCATTCGTCTCTTCTCAATTTCACCTCGAACTAGAGCTGCTAACCGCGTCTACACCTCGTAAGTTCTTCTGACGAGTAGCAATTGAAGGTGTTAATCATATTATAGCGTGCGTTCAGAAAATGAACTCGACAACCTTCTGCACCTTTTCGCCTCCTCCAATCGACCCCTGATCACACTTTGGACTGCATCGTTCTGCTCTACCTGTGCTAAGGTAGCTCCGTTGGTAAAAGCGCTCATTGAAGATGAAAGCGTTGGCCAAAAGGAGGGAGGCTTAGGCTACGCTCAAGTTGAGGTCGATGCGCCTACAAGCGGAAGCTTAGGTTTTAGATACGCCGTATCTTACCCCATGTCCCATTGTTCTTTGCCTTCTATTAGGCTGAGCAAAGTTCCAGATATCGTCCTTACCGACCCTCCTTGCATTCGAGCGGCAAGATGCCAAATTTGCAACAAAGGTCACGAATGCTCAGCAGCTGCAGGATGAAGACTTTATCAGACAATGGCTGCAGCACGAGGCCGCACGACGAAGTGGCAACGGTGGTGGCGGACTGGGAGGTAGCATGTTCAAGGGCCTGTGGCGATGATTCATTAATGACAGATCTATCAGGTAATGCTTGAAACCGATCGTCAATGTCCAATTGGTGCGTCAAAACGTCTGATGAAATGCACATTCAATTGTTGGATGCTCTCCCGTGGAAGAAACCCCTGTTGGACCCAGCAAGCACTAAGTCCAGGACTATGGGAACGGCACGCTTATCTATGAGAAAAAAAAAAAAAAAAAAAAACAAGGAATTGATGAACACGAATTAAATTTGTCCAGGAACGTCCCCAGGTTTTCTCGCGGGTCCGCTATCCTTCAGAGGAAGGAAGCGCGCAACAATTAGAGCAGGATAGTGAGATGACAAGTGGAATGTCACTTGGACGAAACATAGTCATTGCGCATTTTGAAGATCCAGCATTCGGGAAAGCCTCTCCTGAATCCAGCTTATCACACTATTATTGAACAATCTAGTTACATGCGAACGGCATCCATACATGAAATGCTGATTTCTGTAGAGGACCTCCCCGGTTCACAAACCATGAATTTTGCTACTTTTAATGAACCAACTCCCTTCCTGGATTTTTCAATGAATTCCTTCAGTTAGAACAAATCCCGGAGCTATGAGGCCCGATCAAATTGAAGATGTGGAGGTATGGCTCGAGGTAGGATATGATTGCAGCCTCGGAAGAAGGTGTAAAAGGTTTGCATGTCCACCACCTCACACCTAGCTACATTAATGAAGCGCCATGCTTGCTGCTCAAAGTTCGGATGCACCAAGGCCCAGTCTGGACTTATTTTGGAGACCCAGAGTCGTGGGCCAGGCATTGGCGATTGTGTGAAGGCCACAGAAGAATGCCGCCACAACATAACCAAACAAGACAACACGTAGACCGCAAACGCAAGCAACAATGAAGCAACCCCCGCCAACTGAAAATCAATGCATCCGTCAAGCAGTTTCATAACTGTATTGTGGCCACTCCAAAAAATACTCCAGTTGACTCTGATACGCGCTGACATTGAGCGCTGGGCTGTACGTTTTCCTTTGGCAACCCTCATTCACTTTCACGCCCATGAACCTCTCTTGAATCCAATTCAGCCAGAGCTGCTGCCCTGCGAACAGCGCTGGTACGTGTGTAGCGCCCTTAAGATACGCGACTTGCAACGCGTTTCCTGGCTGCTTGTTGCACGTTTCATTCACGGTCGCAACCATACTTTCAGGTGGTACCTGGTCATCTGCTAGACCTTGCAACACAAGCATCGGACCTGCAAAGGGGATGCTGCCACCAACGGCAGTTAATTGATCAAACGCGTCAAAATAGTAGCTGCTGTTCTGCCAATCCGCACGGACTGTTCCGGAGCCACGACCTTCAAGCAGTTCCGTCGCGACCGAGTTGCAACCCTGGACCGCCTGCATGAACTCTATGGCGGCCACACCTGCAGACGTCAGCCAATCGCTGAGTTTGAAGGAGGGAAAGATGGAGGATGTTCCGGGGGAGATGCCAACGTGAGCAGAAGATCTGCCAGTACGGGTGATGCACCATTACGGAGCATGTTGCTAAGACGATTGGCAGGCGAGCCAGCAATCGTAGCCAAGCATTCTGGTATGGGATTTTCCGCAAGTTTCTGCGCAGCGCCCCATGCCGCTCCGCCGCCTTGGGAGTGACCCATGAGCACGAACTGTTTGCTGAGTTGAGGCCAGGCTTTTTGCGCGGCTTGAACTGCATAGATGAGGTCGTTGCCAGCAGCAGCCGGGACGAGATACTGATGTGGGATGTCATGGCCGTTCCCGTCAACGCTGACACCCAGACCAGCATAGTCGGGAGCAACGACAACGTAGCCCTGTAAAGCCAGAGTAAAGGGCGCGCTGTATTGGTACCACAAGTTGCGAATGTGGCTTGGTCCGCATTCGCCAAATACTCCACTGGTTCCGTGGCCCCAGCCGACGACGGGAAAGCCTTTGATCTCAGGAAACTCGCGAGGCATCCAAGGCCAGAGGACATACCCCGATGCTGGTATCACCGTTCCATTCAGATTCTTCGTGGTGAACTGGAAGCGCGAGAGTGCCACGTTTGGGGCAAGTGTGTAGTATGTTGTGTTGACATACTGTTCTACCTTGAGGACAGCGCCCGGCTCAGCTTTAGACGCATTCGAGGCGACTTCGTAGAATAGATCAAGTTGAGAAGACGATCCGGCCCAATTTGATCGCTCAAAGCCAATGGCTATTTCTACAGCATCAACGGTGTCCGCGGAAAGATTTGCCGCTTGAGCAAGTGTACGGACTTGTGCTGGGTCTAATTGTGCGTAGGTATCATTGAAAGTATCGTTTTGTACCTGAGCCGGGACCAGCTCCTGTGCAATGACAACAGAGAAGATGTAGAGCCCAATGATCAAACTGAAAGGCAATTCCATAATTGAGTAATTTTTTCAGGAGCACAGAATTGCAAATTCATAACGACTAAATTGACGTAATAAATATACAAGCAAAAGCACCGGTTTACAAATCCAAAAGCACTGCACGCAATTTTCCTGACTTATCTCAACAAGGAAAGGGAACGCTCTAGGAACCGTCATGAGCTTTCACCGGAACATTTTCCTAAACATAGTACCGAGCGGTTCGTGAATGACGTTGATTGAAATTCCGCCCCCGCCCCCAAAATAGAGGAAAAAGGCACGACTAATAGTCGTGCCAGTGCCTATTTAACCTTATTTATTTCCCCTAAATGACCCGCAGCATTTGGGGCAAAAGTCGTAGGTCTTGAATGCATCAATACCCCACTCAAAGGATACAGAACTCTTTATTTTCAGGATGGGTTCGGCAAGCAACAACACAATCCCGAAGAAGCGCGTTTGGCACAGTGCGTTAGCCGGTCCTCGAGTTGCGCAAAGTCATTACAGTATCAGTGGATGGGACAGGAGGAGACGGGAAGCCCAGAAGCTCAAGTTGTGCTCAACAAAGATTTAGTCCGCTCTAGTCCGCTGGACTTGTTCGAGAAGGATTCTCCGAAAGGTTAAAATTGTCGAACCAGTTTGGCCAAGATTCTCCAAATGAAGAACGCAAAGGAGCCAGAGTTAAAAGGATACGAATGTTATGACTTGTATGGAAAATTCTGCAGATTGCCTTCTACTAAAGACTTAAACGCTTATCAACATCATCCCTTCGCTCGGGAAACGGCAGCCGTCCGTGTGAGAAATTATCATCTAAACCATAATCAGACGAAGTGTGGAGAGTGTTCCAATTTGAGGTTATTCAATTCCCGCAGAGTGCTGCACAGTATACCGCAAAATTCCAGAGTGTCCTGTCACAGATACCTTGACCTTTTAGACACCGAGAAGTTCTGTGCAGTTCAATCCATGCAGCTTATTTGAGTCAGTTACTTGCATAATGGGCATCAATAGTCTTCTTCATGTCCGCCGCGATCAACTGGTGCACGTGCGAGGTCGGGTTTGTGAATGACATCCAAAAATAATTGTTCGCATGGCCCTGCACCATGCAGTCATTCCATTTATCCAACGAGCTTTGTGTGTTCCCATCGCAGTATTCATTCATAGGTGCTGTGATGTTGTTTGCAGCAGCACTTGAAGGCTCCATCAAGTCCGACATGAAGCTAAAAGCGTCGTAGTAAATGATCTTCTTCTTTTGGTCCGCACTCAGATCGAGTGTATCAAGTGCGTTCTTGATGGCACTATTGGCATCCTGGATAACTTCGCCCCAGTTACTGATGCATTCCTGATTGGGATTTTCCGGAGGAGTACAAAGATATTGGGGAGTTACGGGAGCTTTATGTTTGGGGTAGATGTTGGCCACAAAGACTGCAGGTGCACCGCCTTCAACAAGCTTCTCAACTTCCGCTCCGATCATGGTGGAAATGTTCCGTGCAAAATCGGCATTCTTAGGATCACCAACCCAGAATGCATCAGTGTGAGCGCCCAGAAGTATTGTTAGCCTTATATTCGACAAAATTGAAGTAGTAAGCTTACTTAGGTCATTCTGACCCACCCAGATAAACTGCATTGTTTTGCTAATGTCCGATGAGCCATTGTTGATGTACCACTGGATTTGATCCTGAACGGAGAAAATGTGGGGAGGCATAGGTGTGTATGCAGCAGATATTGTCGCACCGATGCCAGCTCCGCCATTGTCACCTCCAATTGCATAGTCCCAACCCATGGGAGTGCCCAGCATTTGCGTGAGATACGTGACGGCGACGGGTCCATTGGTCCATGTCTTGTATCCATAAACGTCTCTCGGGTCGCCCGTAATATCTGCAAGATAGCTGCCTGAGCCATTGTCACTCAACTCATCTCCGTAGGCAACTACCCAATTCCACGGATAAGGAGATCTCTTTTCAACAGCAGGGTTGTGCGGCGAGGGGAGAGCGGCCGTCCTACTGCGGGTGATGAAGAGGAGGGCACCAACGGCCAAAGTCGTGAAAGAGAACATTTTCATAATACGAAATGAGCGGCTAGTCCCTTCGGACAAAGACAAAGAACGGAAAGTGGAGCAGAGCCACGAAGGACAGCGCAGCACATTGAAAGGCTAATGGACGCGGGCGAAGAAGAAGAAGAGTTAAAAAGATAGGTACCTGCTACATAACATTTCAAAGACATAATGTAGTTCGTCCGGCTTACGGGGTCTGGTCCTGTCCCGTGCAGGTTGTTTGATATGCTGTTATGAAAGGGGAAGCGTCTTCTTCTATTTGCGAGTCCAGCTCCGCGCCTAACGATACTTAGGGAAGATTAACACAGTCTCGGTAATGAGAGCCATCCCATCGTCACAGTCGGTCGGGCCTTTGATTTGGAAAGGGTGGAGCTAAAGCACCCAACCTTTCATGGCCGCTGGCAAGTGGTTTCGAAACAGCGTACGCACCTCTCTCTCCGGGTCAGCCTCCTAAACCGAGAGATCGCTGGCCGTCCTATCTCCCGCTTCCGCCCGATCTGCTTGGTGCTAGCGCTTAGGGCTGAAACAGATGGCTGATTTAATCTCGGCTCGCACTCCGAGTGGGAGCAGATTGCGACATGAATTGCATCCTGGTGCAAGGCGTCTTTCGGGGTTCAGCATTTACAGATTGTTCAACCAGTAGTCGCGCACAATCATCTTTGCAGGGGCTGATGAAGGGGATATGTAAAGCTAGCACGGATAGATGCGAGACTTGTGTTCATCACGGTGTACTAGGATCGCGATCCTCCATGTCGACCATCCTCTTTAGGTTTTACTCCGAACGCAGGAGGCTTGGTATTATGGATCTCGAGGTTCACATTTCAGTCCTATCATCGATACTAATAGGAAGTCTGGACTAGATCAATTGCATCTGTGCATATTTAAAAAGACATGCTGGTCCTCACCAGACCACCCGTTTGTAGTATACGTATCCACAGTATTATGACGAGGGGATACTCAGTTACGAACGAAACGATCCTGCGAATTGTGCATATCCATAGCAGCGCACAACATTCGCAGTTTTCTGAGTGCGTGCTGTAAAGTCCAATCCACGAGCGACACCCAATCAGACGGATCGCGCCGAAAGATCCAGAAATTCAAGTATACCAATCTGACTCATTGTCGATATATCCATGAGCACGAGTCCAATTCATACCATTCATGCCGTTGACTCCATTTGTTCCGTTCATAGGATTCGTCATCGTCATTCCGTTCACGCTGTTGGGTCCCGTCGCATTCATCCCAGGATCTGGTGCAGTTCTGGCAACTATCGGACCAGGTATGCTTGCATTTGATACGCCAGGTACTAAAGCAGCTCCATTGCTTCCGTCGTTCACCCAGCCCAAGTCTGTCCAGCCAGCCGTATCCCAATTTCCAAAACCCAGCGCAAGGCTTTGTTGGTCGTGGAGGGCCCAGTCTTGACCCTCGCGCATCAGCTGTTCAATACCACCAAACATCGATGTTGGTGAGGCCATGTTGCTGCTCACAAGGCCAGTGCTGCTATCCATGGAGCGACGAGGTTGTGCTGGAGACGTTGACGCTGCCGAGCCAGCAGTCGTTCCTCTGGGCGGATATAGCATGTCTTGGGCCGAATGAGGTGGAAGAGATGCACCACTATTGGTACGTCGGGTATGATCGAAAAAGGCAGATCCATTGGGGTAGAAATACGATGCCTGATTCATGATCGCGGGGGGAGATTGCTTGTCGGTTTGTTGCTGCGTTGCAGGCTGATCAGACACATCTATGCTCTGTTCCGTTGCCTTTGGAGATGCGTCACTCCCGCGATAAGGGCCATATTTATTATCGGTACGGTCAAGCACCGTTCTGGCTTCATCCGGCAAATCCACATTCCACTTCTTAGAGAGCTTGCTGAGAATGGCAAGCGTTCGTCGAGCGCAGAGCCAGCCTTCGGCTATCTCTTCTAGGTGTTTCAAGCCGTGAATGATGTCTCGGTTTGCATTCTTTTCGGGAAGATTAAGCAAGTGGATTGTGCAGGCCGAATGCGCAATATACACTGCCACGTTGCAGATCTGTCTGAGACCATAGGAGCGTTTGTATAGGCGGAGTAGCTTCGAGATCATGGACGCGGCCTGTGTGCAGAATTTTCTGGGAGACACGTTGGCGGGGAGAGGTGAAGTCGATGGATTGTATTTGAGGAATGGGCGGAAAGTGTGGATGAAGAGCAAGTGGAAAAACATACTAATTCATTGTCAGATTGGCGGTTTCTCTTGTTTCGCAAATGGTGGGACTTTGCTTACTGCATGACAAGAACATTCGAGAGCGTACCCTCCTTTGGCTCCATTTCTTTGGGCAAGTTTTTACGCCAAGCCTCGAGCCTGGTATGGATCTCGCTCAATTTCTTGATTTCAGCCTGTTTGCCTTTTGACTTTCCCATGTCCTGCGGATTGTAGAAAAAATTCATCAGGTCATTGCTGATTTCACACAGAGCAGAGATTTGTAATGCCACGGCTCTTGTCCGCGCGGGTTGTGCATGGGCCTGTGAGAAACCGGAATCGCTATACGGAGCCCACTGTTCAGCATCTTCATTGGGAAACACCTCAAATTTAGGTACAGTGACAATACTGTTGGGCAATTGGGGTATTCGGCCAAGATAGTTTGACCAGCATCTGCTGATGGTCAGCGTCAGAACGCGAACAACGGGGGATCAATGAACGTACTTGTCGAACAGGAAGCAACCCCAAAATGTCACTCGCCTTGCATCCTCCTCCTCGTCATCTGGATTGGTTGGTTGGGCGGACGAAAGAGCTCCGGAATTAAGATTCAGGCCCAGGTCACATGCCATGCGAAAACTCATACCGCTATAGAACCAACCTTTTGCTTCTCTGCCGCAGCCAGCTTCACGTACCGACATCAGAGCCAGTGCTTGCACTGAAGTCAGTTTGGGATTCTCATAGTCATCATTCTCCAAGAATAGACGTTTTGCTTCCTTGAAGAAATGATCTCCTGCACTTGCAGAGTCGCTAGGATCTTCTCGAGCACCAGGGTGGGATGTGAAGTGGCAGCCGAGCGCAAGCATAGCATTCACCAAAAGAGGTGTGCAGTACTCCACCGTTCTTCGGGTGCCGGGTGGAGGCCGACCTCGCCAGAATTCTCGAAAGAAGGGAGCTCTGGACAGGCAACAGAAGTAGGTGTAGTGCCAGGTAAAGTACATGTTAATCAGATGTCTCACCAGGACTGCATCATTGGTCACTCCTGTCCAAGAGATACAGGGATTCTCTTGCTGTTGGTATTCTTCTGTGGATGACAATGGCTGGGAGCGCTCATCCCCTTCAGTCAACCCTAGATGGATCAGATTGGAAGTGCCTCCGAGGTACCGGACGGATCCATCGTCCAGCCGCATCTCGCCCATCCTACCGGAAAGGCGCGTCTCAAACGTCGGCATGCCACTGGCCGTCGCGTCAGGCATTTCCGGTATTTTTTCATCCTGTGCTTCCGACGGTCCAAGTCCCCGGATCAGGATGGACTCAGCAACATCATCAAGACTTTCGCAGGTGCGTATCTGCCTGACCAGTGCCGCAACTTCATCTTCGGGATAGTTGAGTATGGCTTGAATGAGGGTGTGCAGGGTAGAGTCCGTCGTCTTCAGGTTGTCAATTTCCTGCTTGTAAACGCCCTTCCGACGATGGTCCGAATTAGGGTCGTAGATGCACTCGGTACCGTAGACCGATGCACACGCAGCACAGGCTGGTGTGTTACCATCGCACCTGTTTGTGCACGCAATTGGCGCGGTCAGCTACGCCTTACATATGAAATTCCTCGAAGCGGTGGTATTGTACGTAATGAGACAGGCGACGAGCAACCGAGCGATTGATCCTTGGCTGCCTGGTCTGGCTAACAGCTTAGAGTAAGGTTTCACCTACTTGCTCTTTCTCCGTCTACATGCAATGCCTGTGAGGACTCGAGTCAGCGAGCTGGATCTTGCATCTATAGCTGTACGGAATGCCTACATGCAGTGCTCACGCATCTCCGTTTATTCGCATCGTCAGCGCCATTCCTGCGACGATTCTTGACTTTAGGCTTTGAAGCCTTCTCCTCCGTCTCGACCTGTTGGTCGCCTTCCATTGCTGGGGAGCGGTACCCGATACCCCGCGGAGATGCAACTGACGGACACCCGAGAGGGGTCGCAGTTGAGGTACGCGCAATGCGCAAGCGATTCCTGTCTCGTCAATAACGCCCAGCGAATGTCTCACAAAAAGTAGCCGTTGCAAGGCAATCTAGGGTTCATCCGAGATGCATTGTTTCTGAGCGAGAAACCCTGTGGCGATGTGGGCCGCGGTCAGATGCATGACAGGCATCCTACGTAGGTAATAGAATTTGTGCTGGCACGATAAGCACGTCAGTTCGTCACCAATCGCCACCCGTCTACTATTCTAGAGACCTCCAGTATGAAAAGCAGCAAAAAGCAAAATTTTTGGTGGCGCAGCCGGTCGATTGGGCCTGACACCAAATCTGTGCGATGCAGCCCATGACGTAGCAATCAGAGCAATATGATCCATGCCTAGGTAATTATCCAGGGAGATCCTCACGCTCCTAAGAGTGTATTTCAGTAGAGCAAGATCATAGCAGTAATCGAGCAATATGATTCATGTCTGGATGATTACCAGGGGAGACCCCACAGTCCTGATAGCATATCTCAGCAAAGCGAAGATTATAGCTACCACCCGAGTATGTTTGGCAAATTAGAGGCAAATTAGAGCAAATTCAAGCAAATTCAAGCAAATCCAGCAGAGCTAGTTCCCCAAAGACCCAGTACCGCATGTCAATTACCTAGCGCCTCCGGCCCCCCTTCGACTGTCGCGCCTCTCGCGCCTCTTCTTCGTCTTCTGCCTCCAGTGGTGGCGCTCCCTCATCGTAGTCATTCGCATCATCCACCAAGATGAAGTTCTCGCCCTCATCCTCACCATTCGTCGCACCAAACAGCCGGACAAGCTCACGCAGCGACATTCTGCCTGGTCGGCTTTGGTCGCCCATGGCCGTGGAGATAATCTCGGATTTGGTGACTTGCATCGCCGTGAGCTTTGTGTCAACACTGTCCTTTATGACAAAGCGAGAGATGTTGGTCTCATTCTCTTGTCCGATGCGGAAGATACGGCAGAACGCTAGAGTATTTGTCAGTAGGAGAATAGAGAGAGCAGATGCGATGGGGGCTTGCCCTGTTGCTCGATGGCAAAGTTCCACCAAAGGTCGAGGTTGATAACCCTCGAAGCCATAGTCAAATTCAGTCCACTAAGAGATTTTGGATCAGTGGTTATTGGGGCCTTCCCGAGTCTGATTCTGAGAATTATGATTCAGAGAAAACCTACAGGCCACCGCATTTCAAGGATGATATCAGAATCTTCTTGTCTGGATTCCCCGCAAATTCACTGAGCGCCTTGTCACGAGCTTCGATGCTCATGCCACCGTGGAACTAAGGGACTGTTAGTCTTTGGCTTTTTGCAGAATAGGAAGGAGCCAAACAGATCGACTGCCCCAACGATGCTGACGGCAGACCTTCTCAAGGATTTTAATCCTGTTGTGTGTCAGTGTCAACTGATTTGGACTCCATGAGCAGATAGTTCATACATCAATCTCCACTGAGTAAAGATAATAATTTTCTTGCTCGGATCTTCCTTCAGCCAATCTTCAACCGTCAGAGCGACCATTGTCACTTTGGAGGAAGGCAGAATCTCGCCCTCCTTAAAAATCCAGCCCATGGTCTCCTCTTCCCTCTTCTCTGCATCCGGGGAAGAGTTCAGACTGGTGCCAGACTTGCTTTTCCTGGTACTAGTTGACCGCTCGTCCTCGTGGTCATCTTTCGAGTACCCTAGCGCGTTGAGACCTTCGCATGGCTTCGACTCCCTGAATGTAGCACCGCAACTGAGACAGCTCGCCGAGTCTTCGCCCTGGCTTGCAGCCTCGTGCTGCATTGTCTGAAGACATTCGTGACAGTAGATGTGAAAGCAGTCAGTGACCCATGGGTCATTAGGCGCATCTTCACAGTTGTGGCAGACACTGCGTCCAGCAATCTCGGTCCAATTGTTGCTTTTCTTCATCTGCCGAAGGAATTTGCGGAATTTAAATGTCAAATGCCCTGGAGTTGCTTTTGCCTCGCTTTCAAGTCTCGCCAAAGTGCTTGGGTCCATAGGGGTCGAAGGCCCAGCAGCCGACCCTTCCATTTCGTCCATGGAATATGTAGTCTGAGTTGATGCAGGCTCTCTTTCTTTCCCCTTGCCCTTACCGTTGACCTTGCCCTTTCCAGATTGTTCTGCCGATGTCTGCCTGGTTTTCTCTTTTGCTGATAAGATCAACTGTTTCATCCGACTAAGAAGTGCCTTGTCGGGATTGTCCGCCTTTATTTCCCTCTCGGTAATTGCCCAAAGCTCTTCAATATCGTCCAGTTCGATAAGATCTTCAATTGTTGACTGGGCTAAGAAGATATGTGATGTTAGTTGGCGGAGGCGCATGAGCATCACAAGGATATTGTTGTAATTCTTATGGAGTGTCTCCTGACCTCCCGAGCGATACCAATGCTCGATTCGCTTCATGAAGCGGTGTCTGACGATGTCATATATTTTTCGTTCCACTGAGTTGAAATCAATCTCGATGGTGGTCTGATGATTTTTGGGCAGTTTGATGATGGGCTTATTGAGCAGTGTGTCTTTATGGGTGCGCCGCATCATGAACATACGTAGGAAGCCATGGAGGCGAGCATTGCTGATTTCGGAGCCATTTGAGCAGAAGTTCTCCTTGAACGTCTCCAGCGAACCGGTATGCTTGACGTGGAGGAATTTGAAGTAAGGGTAGAGCTCTTCGATGCTGTTGTGGATGGGAGTTCCAGACATAGCCCAACGGTACTTTCCCATTAAGCCACGGCATGCGATCGACGTGCGGGCCCGATGGTTCTTGATATACTGCGCCTCGTCGATAACAACGCGGTAGAATTTAGTACGGTGGAAGAAACCACGCTCCTCCTCGTAGTGTTTGCGCCACCACAGCCTCTTTTCGTCGGGACTGATAAGTTCTGGCGGTGGCTCGTACTTGGGGTAAGACTTCAGTACCATTTGATACGTTGTCAAGATCACATCGGCATGCTCGAGCAGCTTTGCGGTTCCATGCCCGTAAAGCTGGTTCTGACGAACGCAGTGAACAACGATCGGAAGATAGTCTGGCATCGTAAACTTGTCAATTTCATTCATCCATTGAGTGATTAGGCCGGGCGTGGCAACGATAAGTGTTGTCTTATTTTCTGCACCCTCAGGTGCTTTATTTGCGAGCATATTCGCAATCATCATAATCGTCTTACCAAAACCCATCTCATCCGCGCAGAGTCCGCCATAGGGTTCACCCACGGCTTGTGTCTCGCGTTCAAGCATGAAGGCTGCTCCTAGAACTTGATGATGCTTCAAGGCTCCGTTGAATCCCTTTAACGTCCAGGTACCCTTCCCATCCAATCGACACAAGCCTCTTCGCTGGCCAAGCATCTTGCTTGCCTCCATGATCTGCTGCTTGTCAAGATTAGCAGACCGCCTGTCTTCTTGCGGAACGCTCGCGATCAAAGCTTTCAAAGCATTATTCTTGTTTCTCTGTGAGACTTCTGGGAGGCCACCTTTGGTTAAATTTTCATTCGCATCGATGTAGACGTTCGAGTTGCTGAAGCTTGCGAAATCCTTCATCAGCTGCAGACGCTGCTTACTTGCAGCGGGAATCATTGACTGCGCGTTTTTGGTCTGTCTCGGCTTCGAGGGACCCCCACTACGGCTCACCTTAGGTCTGCCACGCCTTCCCTTGGAGCTACTACCTGACTGGCTGGTTTGCTTGTTAGACTTTCGCCGCTTACTCTTCTCTTTGTTCGCGAATTTGCCTTCGGTACCAGCATCCATGCTAAGCTGTAGGTCTTTCTTGGAAGGCCCCTTGCGAGGAGCTCGCTTTGTGTTTTTGCTTTTCTTCGACTGGCGTTTGCGTGGGGCAGGACCCTGTGAGCCGTCGTCGTTGTCATCTGTTTCATCGTCAGATTCAATATCACTGTCCCCAAGCTCTTCGCGCATGCGTTTCAGACTAGAAGCTGGCTGTTCTTCGCCAGAGGGGGAGATCTGATCATTAGTCTGAGATTCCTGGCTCTTCTCTGAAGCCTCCAACCTATCTTTTTCCAACTCGATCCTCTTCTTCCTACTTTCATGTTCGCTCTTCCGCTTCATGTAGTCAATCTCATCCTTAAAATCAGTCTTGTTTGCATTCTTCCTCTCGTGGTAAGCGCGTTCGTAGGCCTCAAAAGCGCGCATTTTCTCATCCTCATCGCTCTCGGCTTGCAGATCCCAATTCGTGTCCGGCCTCTCAACATTTGTTGGGCGAACAGATCGTAATGAAGGCCCGGCAGCTGGACTACCGCTGGGAGCATTGCTCTTTACGGAGAAATCGACCAGTCCACTACGGATTTTCTGAGCCATAGCTTTCTGATCGGCCCTCATTTTCTTCCTTAAAGATGACGAGCCCAGATCAAAAGACTTAATGTCTGAGGAGCTCATAGCCTTGGCTGTAGGGACATTGGACGGTTGACCTGGTTGAGCTTCACCGACCTCTGGAACAGGTTTCTGCTCCTGTTTGGATGCCTTGCGAGCTGGAAGAGGTCGATCAATTTCCATGCAGTCATCATCGTCATCAAGGATTTCAATTGGATTGGTCTCAGACTGACCAGTTCCACCCGGGGTTAAAAAGCCCATAAAGTCGGCAAGCTCTGTTTTGATCCGTACCTCGGAAGTGGTAGCTGGTTGTCCTCCGATCTCTTCATCTCTGGCGTTGTCCTCCGATTGCAAGCTGCTTGGCTCTGGATCAGGTATGGGAGAAACCTGGCGACCCTCCCCGAAGATTGATGTAGTTGCGGGTGCAGTATCAGGCATTTTAACGTCGGTCATACTCATATTTGATTGATTTTCGAAGGACTGCTGCGGCGTCTGCGAAGTTGCTTGGGATGGAGACGCGCTTGGTGGTTCGGTTTTGATGCTGGGATCTCGCTCTGCAGAAGGCGGCATGACAATGGACTGATCGCGCTCTCCAACGCCCGGCCTGTCTTCTGAAGTATTCCCAGCTATTTCATGGCCAGCCTCGTGCTCGAGTGCAGGCTTCTCTGACATTTTAAATGCAGTCGCACTCTGGGGCTGCATGTCTGCGACTGTCAAGTTGGTGCTTTGGCCTTCTTCACTATGATTGCGTAGCTCGTCAACTGGCGCATGTGTATGCGAAACACGCGCTGACCCAGTCACTATACTGTCGCCCTGCTCGCTGACTGTACGATTGTCCAAAGTGAATCCATTGCGGCTGGTATCAGCAGTAGACGACTTTGTCAAGTGGGTATCAGAGTGCTCGACCCCCAAAGCCGAAGTGCCGTGCGTGTCATTAACGGGCGCTCCAGGTCCGCCTGGAGACATAGTGTGTTGATGATTGGTTTGGAGAGGACTGGATATGGAGGGTGCAGATTGAAATGATAAGTTTGATTGAGAAATGTAGCAGTGAGATGGTCAACATTACATTGAGGGGCTCCCCAATTGATCACCCCAGGCTGTAGAAGATATTAGAAAGACCGTGTGAGCTGAGTGAAGTGGTGCTAAGAAGTGAAGCGAGCAGGCATAAAAAGTGAGCAGGATCACGCACGCAAAAGCGGGTAGATATGTGAGAATGCAATAAGAAACATGAATGCTGGGCGACTCAGTGCGACGAAAGAGATGGAGCAGCTGTTTGAAAAGACACCGAAATTTCGACTGAAATATAGAATCGTTGTGGAGTTAGGAGTGAAACATACTTAGTCGAGGTTATAACCAGTGAGACCCGCGCCTGAGCTCAGGCTTGCACGGCGTATACGGTAAGTAAAGGATAGGAAGAGACGCGAGGAAGGTATTCGAGTGCGCCTTGGGTAGAATGAGGAAAGAAGTGGGAAGTGGGAAGAAGTGGGAAGAGGGAAGAGGGGAAGAAGTGGGAAGAGGGGAAGAAGTGGGAAGAGGTAAGAAGTGGGAAGAGGGAAAGAGTGGGAACAGGGGAGATGTGGGAAGAGGAGAAATGTGGGAGGATATGAAAAGGTGAGCCGAAAGCAGAAGCGAAGAGTCGAGTAGAGCAATGCTTCAAGTATCCACGAAGCTGTACGTTGAGAGAAGCTCCGACCCAGTGGACAGCAGATGCGAAAAGCCTTGACTGCTGAAGAGTATAGATGATAGAGTCCAGAGAGGTTGGGAAGATCCCAGACGTCAAGGGGCATTAAAGGAGAAACGATTCTCAATATGAAGGATTGAAATTCATGTGAACGTTCTTTAGAGAGAACGAAAGTCAACTAAGGTCGAAGTAGACCAGATGGAGGGTACTGGCAAGCCGTCGAGTGGTAGAGGTACCATGAGTGGAAGAGATCCTAAGGGTAGAGACACAAAGAGCTGCAACGGAATACAATTGAGTCAGGTGAGTAGAAGCAATCACCCAGAGTATGGAATGTCTCCAAGATGATCAGCTGCCAAACCACGTCCGCAGTGGAGACCAATGAAAGGGCCCATGCAGTCTTCTGAGAAGATAGCCTTATGACAAGGATTTATATCTCGCTCAGGACAACGCAAAATTCTGGTACTTAAGGCCACCTCGTTGCGAGCCCAGCTGGCGACCTTCAGCTGCGCAATGCAGACGCGAAAGCTCCTACGATGTCCTGGCCGAATCTTGTTGAAACCACACGGCATCCAACATGCTCCGAATCAGCATGATTGTCTTGAGTAACTCTTGATACGATTGGAACACTTACTCTCAGAGTGGGTCTTCATGATACTGCAACAAATCTCGTGATATCTGTTCTTACCAAAAGTCAAGCGACCCACTGGCTGAGTACCCTTAGTCAAGTGGAGCTCCCTTCTTTGACGCAGAAAATCCTCGAAATTTTCGTCCATATCATGAGTCAAACGGCCCACTATTTAGATACTCCATAATTGAGTGAATTTTATGTTACCATTATGGCAAAATCCTCCATAGGCGTGATCTGTCCATATTGGTAGAGCTTGGACGTCAGTTAAGGTGATATCAAGAATGACAGCTTCCCCGTCGCTGGAAAGGTTTGACATTTTACCAAGGCTCCTGTCCTGCTAAGATCAGTACGTAGTTAGTCCTTTCATCAGCTTTACAGACACTTGTAGTGACACCGATGTGGACCTGAAAATAATTCCTTTTTGACTACAGATACCTGCACAGAATCCGAAGAGGCTCGTGATATTTTGTACAATTTGGGTTGAGTGAATTGGATACAGAGAACTAGAGATTAGAGAGAGTGAAGTTGAAATAAAGACCCATGGGCACTATGAACACTGCCGCCAAAAAGAGATCGGCCGCCATAGTTGTGTTTGGATTGAAATCTGCCCCTAGCTATTCGTCGAAAGACTCGAGAAGGGTATCACGTTATTTTCGCAAAGAGATGATTCCGAAACGCCTAGCACACCCCAGACACCATCGCCAGTTGAAACGAGTGTAGTAGGAAATCCACTTAGGCGACCTGCTGGTTTGTTGGATAGAACCTGTATACCGTCGTTAGCTGTCTGGCCCACGAAAAAGCGCCATTGAGCTTACCATGCAGTCACAGCAATGATCAGATAGAGCGCCATGAGAAGCGCGCCTTCCAGCCAGTGGCTCTTGCCGTCCTGGATGAGATAATTGACCAACAGAATGGCCACGAAAAGGACGACAATCTGGAAGCCATCGAAGTCAAGAGTCATGACCGGGTTTGTCCCGATAATCCAGCCAAGGACAACGCTAAGCGGAAGCACAAGTAGCGCAATCTGCATGCTGGACCCAACGGCAACACCTATGGCCAGGTCCATCTTGTCTTTACAAGCGACAGTCAGAGCAGTCGCGTGCTCGGCAGCGTTGCCGACTATGGGAAGAAGGATCAGACCGATGAACTCTTCCGAGACGGATCCCGCGATGTCCTTGATGCTGGAGGTCATGAACTCGGCACAAAAGGCGACGAGAACGGTGGAGACGACAAGAGTGACGATCGCTCCAACAAGAGTTAGTTGAGGCACTTCCCGTTCGTCCTCTGAAATGATAGAGTTGTCTTTCTGAATCTGACCTCCTGAAGCTGCTGCACCCGTATGTCCAATTTGAGCAAAGGCGGCATTTACGGAAGCTTCGTCCACGTGGCTGTTTTTTTTGGGAGACTTTTGGGAGGGCTTGTTGTACATCTCGACATGGGTTTTGAGTTGGAAGAAAAGGTAGCAGGCGTAGACAACCAATAGTATGATGGAGGTACCACGCGAAATTTTGGCTACCTGGGGCGAATTCGCTGTCGATTAGGTCAGCATGCAGTCCTGGCGATGAAAAGATTCACAGATCAACTCACTGTTGAGGTCTGTACCGGCAAAAGAGGCCTGATCGAAAACAGTAGGGACAAGGAGGGAGCCCACAGCGAGTGCAAGTAGACTAGCTGCCGTTTGTGCCACTGTGATATTGAAATATTGTTCCTGTCGTCCCCAGCCACCAAAGAAAAAACACATTCCCATGACGAGCAGCAAATTGCTCAGCATGCTACCGATCAGAGATGTCTGGACGATAATGATTTGATTTTGGACCAAGGCGATAATGGATACGATGAGTTCGACAGCATTTCTGGAATCATGAGTTAATCCAGTTCTCTCATCAAGCATCTCCGCAAGTCTTACCCAAAAGTCGCATTCAAAAGACCACCGAGCGTCTCGCCAACCCTCAGCGCCAGCTCTTCGGTGGCATAACTCAGCATCCCCGCCAGCGGAATAATTGCGATGAAATTGATGACGAAGACGGCAACACCGTTGAGGTGGGCATAATTGACTGCGAAACCGACCGGAACTACGATCAGAAGGACGTTGATCCAAGAACCAAAGACGGTGGCGCGAATCTGGCTCATGACAGTGATATGCTTGTCTGGATTTTCCCGCTTTTCGCTATCTGTGGTTTGCGAGCGCTCGGCGTTGTGGTCCGCCTTTTCTTTGCCAAAGAATCCAAACTTTTTCCTCCTCTTCGCACCGGCCTCGGCGTCCAGCGCGCTTGTGGTTGGGGGTGGTGCTACGGGAGTGCCATTGGGTTGGGCGGAGGAGGAGGGCTCACCCTTGCCACTCTGCGTCGTCCGCGACCACTCGTCGACGGGAGGCGATTTCGGGGAGTTTGCTGAAGCGGGCGGAGCGGTGTTAGCATGCGGTACGCCACCAAAGTCTTGCCTGTCCACCTGGCTGCTCCAGATCCCGTTGGGCTCCAGGCGGCTGGGTTGGAAAATACCTTCGGATTGAGAGCGGTGCAAGCCCTGTTCCACGTCTGAGGGTGGAGGAGTACGCGACGAGATGCGGGAGAAAGGGTTGAAGCTGTAGCTGTCGCCCTGGTCCCGTCGTGCAAGGCCGCGCGCTTTGCGTTTGATGGCGTCTATTGGGAACATAATCAGGATTTGGAAAATAATGGGTTATGGAAATATTATGAAAGAAAGATCGTACGCATAATGTGTCTGTGCAATAAATCCGAAGTGCAATCGAATCGAGGAGGTAGGAACAGGTGGAAGAACAGGTGTTGCAGCGGACGAGGGGAGAGGGCAATTGGTTGGTTGGTTACGCGATCCCAGACGCGGATTGTATGGTGTTTATTTTCTTATTCGGGAGAGGCCACAGGCGGCAATGAAGGCAGAATATAGGACCTAGGAGAGGAGGGTGTGTCGACGCAAGGGAGCCAACAAAACTTGACTGAGGTGTAGTCAAGAAAAATGTCGTCAAGGAGGTGACCAAAAACCGGGCAGCGAGCAAGTAAGGGGTTGGGTGGGTAGTTAACAGGCACGCGGGCGCATGCCAAGCAAAGCTTGCACCGTTTGAATCCAAGTCTCGTCTCGGATGGAGGCCGCGATGACGCTGCGAAACGCAACTGGTGGATGGCTCAGCGCGCGAGTGTCTGTCTGTCTGTCTTTCTGACTAGGTTCGATGAGTGAAGAGAAACAAGAGCGATTTTGCGCCTGGTGCTGGTAGGCGTGAGTTGTTATTTCGCAAGAGATGCCCAGATGAGCATACGGGGCGTCTCTCGTGGTCCTGTCGTCAGCCTGCATCAAGTCACGAACCACGGTTCAGTACCAGGCGTGTCGCTGAATCTTTCACCGGCGCTTCTGTCCACAGTGACTGTAAGTGCGCCATTTTGCATTGGCGCAAAGGAGCCGGACAACGTGGGTGGGCGCCACACTCACAGCCTCAGCTAAGGTACGATGGTGGCGTTCCCCGCAAAATTGCACCGTTGCCGCCTTGTTGCCTTTCAAATCCTTGCTCGCCTTGCCACAATCGGATGCATCTATTTGGAAAAGCTTATATCTGAGTGTTCTCTGCTCCATACAGTCTTCTCTCTCGCTCCGGAGTTTACGCGTCCGGGACCTGCGCCGGGATGCAAGGCGGTGGAACGGCATTGAGGCACATAACTCAACTGCACAGCCACTGGACATTCTAAGGCCACAGGTGAGATCGCAAAGCCTACCGCATCCTGTAAGCATCGGACTAGACCTCGCTCCTTCGCTCCACCCTGCTGTCAGGAACCTGGCGGTCAATCCGCAGTGCGGAGGAACTTTTGCTCCAACCCAAGCTGAGCCCAAATTCTCTCATTCTCTAGTCTAGGCAGAGAAAAAGCCTTGCAGGTATCTCCAGCGACATTGCTACTCCGATGAAATATTCACTTCACCACCAAGCAACGATCAATTGTCTGAAATGAAAGTCCATTGTAATTGAACACACGTATCGAAAATAACTCAAATAGCCTGGGTCGAATGCAGTACCTATGAAAACACAGATCCAGAGAATGGATGAAAAGAAAGACATCTCGAAGAAAAAGCACAACGAGCTTTTTCCTCCAGACGAGCAGCATGACCCAAGGCGGTCCCGCCGAGATGGTTCACACATGCATCAACACGTCAAACACACGAGTGACGCGCCCCCGAAAGAGTCAGGCGAGCTGAAAACGTCGCATCCATGATTTCTTCTCAAAACGCCATTATTGCATCCATCCCATACCTTCGTAGCACACGTTCATGCAATATCCATGCCCACATGAGTGATCATGTTATTCAACTCATCATCTAAAGTCATTCGTTCATCATCAAAGATTCATCAAAGATCCGTCCTGAAATTCTCATGTCATATCTGGTGTGCCGCTCAGGTGTTTTCCCGTTCATCCTCGACTGATCTGTCATCAGATAGGTTCGGACCGTTGGGCTGCTCACTGAGCGTTCTGTTCACTGTTGCTGCGGCGACGGGCGTGAGTACGGCTTGTTCATCAGCGCAATCTCTCGCGAAATCGTCGCCCATTCCAACTCGCGCCTAATCGGCTCGCCGCGACGCTGACGCTGATATTCCTCCCATTTGAGAAGTTCGTAACTGCGGATGGGCATATCAGCCAATCTTCAGCGTACCGCTGCCAATAGATATTCAGAACTTTTTGTAAAAGGTTTTGGACGACTTACGAGAATCGTAAATGCGGCTGAATGATGACGTTAAGCCGGCGTGCTCTGACAAAGCAGTACGCGCGGGGGAAGGATAAACCCGTCTCGTTCATGACTTCGGCGATGCAGATGGTGGCGGAGCGGGACACGCCCACGCGACAATGGACAAGCGTTGCGATGCCGTCTTTTTTGCCCTGTTCTGTGCAGACATCAGCAAATGCAGAATATGGCTGTGTCTTTTTTTTTTTTTCTTTCTTCTTTCACTCAATGGGGTTGCAAGAAAATCACCACTCACCGATAAACTCCAAACACCGCTCAAACTCCTCCGTCAACGGATCCACTCCGTTATCCTGCACGCGATCAATAAAGAGCAAATCCTCCTTCCGCCACCCATCCTCCGTCGTTTGCCCATCCGCCAAGCCCTCAACCTCCCCGCGCCAACTCACCGGCTCCCCCACGCTCAGCACGCGGCGAATGCCCAGCGCACGCAGCAGCTGCGGATTGTTCGCATGGCCCAGATTGCCCAGGTACATGTACGGCAAGATGCGGCTCGGCAGGCTGCCATCCATATTGCCCAGCCACTCCGGCTCCTCCGCCAGCCGGGCTAGCGCCGCCTCCACGCTGCTGGTCGTGCCGTTGCCGTTACCATGGTTGCCACTGCTGCCCTCGACGACGCTGTCCACGCGGCCCAGCCCCATCAGCGGCAATGATGAGGAAGAGGCGGGCGACTCCTGCAGAATGCGCGGCTGGATGACGGTGAGTAGCGCAACGTCCGACGGATAGGCGAAGAAGTTGCGGCCGCGGTCGCGGTGCAGCTCGAGCCATGCCTGGTGGGCGGGCACGGCGCGCGAGTACATGTAGTAGGCGAGTGCGAGGAGGGAAGACTCGGTGTAGCCGTCGGAGCAGTGGATGAGGATCTTGGGAGCAGCGTTGGAAGAATGTCCCATAGCTGGATGTGTGGTAGAGGGAGGGAGGTCGGAGAGCATAATGCTATCGCCGTCGACGTCTTTGAGGTCGTCGGGGATGTCGGGAACAGTGGTTGGAGAGACAGGGGTGGAGGAAGAGGGCGTAGCGGAGGAATTAACGAGGTTGTAGATCCATTGGCAGGTTTCAAGAAGGGCGTCGACTTCGGCGTGAGACCATGTGGGTGGCATGATGCTGCCAGAGGAAGGAAATTCCAAGTGAATGGCTCCATGATCCGGTTCGTTGAGGAGCGTTTCGAGCGTCTTTAGAGTATTTCCGTCTGGTAGCTGAGCAAGATCCGAGGCTTCGATGAGAAGATCGTAGTTCAAGTCGGCATCGGACGGGTCAAAAGTGGGGTCGGGGGTTGGACCCAAAAAGACATTGGGGCAGATTTCAGTCGCTTTGGACATGATACACATTTCGGAGCGTTCTCGATGGACTACACCGTGGTCAGTGGATGTGACAAAACATGGTCATGTCATCAAGAGGAGACCCACAAAAGTCCATAACCTTTCCAGTCGTGTTGCCCTCAGAGTCAATTGCAACAATGTCTTCATGCTCTTCTTCGAATTTGATAAAAGGATCTGATCGTGATTAATAAGACGAGCCGGGGCAGACCCTTCACAACACCTACCAGTTACAACAAAAGTCGAAAAGACATGCTCTCCAGCACTCGAAGCCATCTCGCTCCTCTCTCTCCACGCCCTCTGTGCGCTCGCAATCCTCCTCCCCAATGCCTCCACCTCCTCCCGACTGGTCCGCACATCGCCATACACCACGATATCCGACACCGTTGCCATCTTACATGCCTGGATCTGGAAATTGCGCACGCCGAACCCATCCCGCGGATCAATATCCAAGAAATTCGCCAGCAGTTCCTCATCCTCCAGCTCGGTATTTGTGGGACAACTCCCCGGCCGCACCCGATGCAACAGCTCATCCGGCGCAATCGCCCCCTTGAGCTTCGCCGCGCTCAGGTCGCCGCCCGCCTTCACGACGGTGACGCCGCGGATGCAGCGGGGCGCGCGCCGGAGCGATTTGCGGCGCGCCGTGAAGAAGGCGAGCTGGATCTGGTTGTCGGCGTGCAGGCCGTGCAGCCAGGGGAAGACCTGGCGCGGGTCCGGCAGGGGCTGGGTGGAGATGTGGTCGAGGGCGGCGGCGAGGTCGGCGGCGGTGATGGCGTAGGTGGGCGGGTCGTGCGAGAGTATGGGGTATTCGTCTGGTGGATAGAGCAGGGAGGAGGTCTCGATGATGGAGTTCGCGGAGGGGGGAGAGGCTGGCGGCGTGTCCGGTCTGCCTACGGGCCGCGGGCCCGGAGAGCAGATGGGAATGTGTTTGTTCGGGACGGCGGCGGGCGTGCCTCGTGAGGAGGTGTTGAGCGAGAGGTGCGGGGGTGGGGTCACGGAGCGTGGCGGAACGACATCGTGCGCTCTTGCTATGACGGTGGCCATGGTGTGTATGGGTGTCGAGTAAAGTATGCTGCTTTTTGGGGGTCCTTGGAAGTGAAGTAGCGCGTATGTCACAGTGGAGTGAGGGCAGTGCTGGAGTGGGAAAACGAGAGGGGGCCAGCAGTCAGATCGCGAAGGTTTCAGATCAGAGGAAGGATGGCGTCGAGGGGTTTTGAAACGCTGCAGGGAAGACGGTGCCAGATGAGTGTGCAGCGGAGACGGCGCCGAGTGCCCACGCTCGCGTGAGCAGGCGGGTTGGACGAGAACGCCCTTGGTATGAGAGAATGGTAAACAGTGTGGCTGTGGTGGATCGGAAGTCAGTAGAGGGGAGGACGAAGTGGCTGCAGAGCGGGTCAATTGGGTGGGAGGTGCAAGACAATTGGGAATCAGTATGGAGGAGCGAGATGGAGAGAAGAGAGGTCTTGGGGCGCCTTGGACGGGGGCAGCGCTGATCAGACATGACGGGCGAATCCCCCGGTGTACCTCTGCCCCTCTGCCTGGGTTCAGGGTGCTGTTGTCGCGCGTCCCCGCCCAGAGGTACAAAACAACCACCTTACCTGACAATGGGACTTAATTGCCCGCACCTCTCATCCTGCCATACCCTGCCACCCTGCTACCACTGCCCCCCAATCTCACGGGAACTGCTTCCCGCCAGCCGCGCCGATCCTTCGCCCTTTGTGAACCACTGGCCCGCGAACCCTCTTCCGTACTCTCGTCCTCTTCCCCAATCTGCCTCTGCGCGACCACTCTAGTCTGCGCTGACCCCGGTGGACGTGCCCGATCCAGCGAGCTAGAGCCCCGAACTGCTGGCCGCGAGGCATTGCATGAGGCACGCGAAGTGAAACGGTGGGCCTACCTACCTCTGTACCCAGCCGGCCAGCAGCTCCTAGCCTTATCTCTCTGTCTTATCGTCGAAACGCGCCTTGCACGGCCCTAAGTCTTGGCCCTAAGTCTTGGCCCTAAGTCTTGGCCCTTACGCTTGAGCTCGGTGGCTGAGGATTACATGAGCTGCTATCGACACCCGTCATAACCTCAGTGGGAGCAAGTGACGCGGTCGCTTCATCGGGGCACGCGGCAACCGCGACGCCGTCGCCAGCTATCGCAAACTACCGCAGCCGCTAATGTGCGGTGCAAGTGGGGTTCTGAAAATCTGGGGTATTCCATCCGCCACACGTTCGCTGTTCGCCTCGGGGACCAAGATGCGATCTACTGATCGTTTACCCTACCTCCAGAGCGGTCCCATCTTGCATCCGTGCATCGGCGATGGCCGCCATATGAACTTGTCTCCAGTCGAGTAGACACCCTTCACGCTGAGCACCGGCAATCTTGAGCACCCAATCGTTGCCTTTGGTGCCACTGCGAAAGAATCTTGTAGCACCCTTTAGTCTGTTCGCACTGTGTGATAGGCCGGGCTAGATACATGTCAAGACTACGCACGCTTGCCTGCCAATAATGCCAAGATGCTTAATGCCGGAGAAAAGACTACGTGCCGCTGAACCCAATCTCTGAGGCTCCGGTCATGTCGTGCTACCAATCCGGCCTCGCAACTCATCCGAGAGCCGCTGCAAGTAAAAATTTCGAATGTCCGAGGGCAATTGATCGAATGATTTTACCACCTTACCAATCTCCTGCCTGCCCCGCTCATATGCTTCGAGGTCTCTGTTACCGTAGACATCTTTCCCGGTAGCATACCCTTTGTCCAAACTTCTGAAGAATGCATTCACCGCGATGCTAGTACCGTCTGTTGGAGCTGCAGCATGCATCCAAAAAGCGGGTATAAACAAGACGTCGCCTGGTCCCAGGATGGCCTCATGAGGATGAGTGTGAGCAAGCAGAGGATCGGTAGACAGGTCAGGTGCAAATACATTCATCTCCGAACTTGATGCGCCGGGGGCAAAATCCAGGTGTTGCACATCGGCTGGAGGGAACAAGACCAGTCTCTTGCTACCCTTGATTTGGCACAGAACATTGGCCATGACATCGTAATGAAGCCACATAGAAACCGGTCCTGATATCCTTAGGGGAGAGCTATGCATGTTGGTCTTGACCAACCCTAATTCTGGTGGTAGACTAAAGTCAGCGGCGATTTCCGGATAATCCTCTGTCAAGTTGGTCGCTTGCTTTGCAGGCTTCTGGCTAGACAATGCGCGCAGATATAGTTTGGCCCCGCTTTCGACGCTATCTATGAATTCTCCAAAGGGCATTGTAACGTACGAGAAGTTTTTGGCCTGAAAGTTCATGTGATTTGATGGCGACGAGTGCACAACCACGTCTCTACCCGGGCCAATTTTTTCTTTCAGATAGAATGGGTCCCATTTGGCAGTGCAGGACCCCAGAGGAAGATGCTCAAGTATGGCCGGTTGCGCTCGAGCGACCATGTGGTCAAAATCCACACTTGACGATATGTTGACCCTAGGTATTTGCATATTCCCTGGGAAATCTGGTTGCATAGCCGAATTTTCAGGCTCCTTGAGCTTTGGTAGCGTATCGCTGACCACTGACTCTCCCCCAGAGGACACATTAGTTGACACATCTCCATCTCTTCGCTCGCCCTTTGCATATAGCATGTGCTGCTCGTCGGCATGCCATGGGGTATTATATATTTCTTCTTGATCCGTAAGTGTGTAGCAGCCTGCATTCCAATGGGTTCCAAAGGAGAAGCAAGTTGCTCCACCTCCTAATATAACGACGCCATGATCCTGAATAGAAGCAATTCCAAAGCCAACGAATAATGGACGTGGCCCACGTATATGCAGATTCAATCTTGAAAGCGATACTTCACCCATCTCTTCAGATTTGTCCATGAAGACGAGGGCTTCATCTTCCAGTCCCAGAGGTAGCCGGCTAGTAATGCCGCCAAGCAGTAGCATGCCCCAGTCTGATCTTACCAAAGCGGCTCCAAACCTTCCAAACAAGCCTCTGGCATCTGCATGATCCAGATATTTTGTAAGATTCTGGCACACTATCTCAAGGCGTTCCTCATAGACGAGCTGCCACTTCCACAAATCTTGAATGACGGTTCCATCGCATCGCATGCCCCCTGTCATGTATCCGCAAGTAGAGATCGACTTGGCTGATGCCCAAATGGATGCACCAAATCTTGCCTCTGGCGTTTCACTACTTGACTGAACCCTTCGCCAGCCATTTTCCTCGTCCCAAAACATCCAGTCTCCGAGCACGTCGCCATGACTTGTTTTGCCACCAAAGACAAGAACGCCATTGATGCGGGAACGGGAGCGAGCCATCTGCAGCCTTGCCTGGACAGCACAGTGACGGAATCGGCCAGGTCTAAGGCTGTGAACTTCTTCCCAATACCCATTGTCTTGCAACCAGCAGCCTTCCCCAGCTTTGTCAGGGGAGGACCGTCCACCAACGAATAAGTATTTCGAGTCTCGATGGTACGTGATTGTATGATTCATCAGAGCCTCTGTTGGGGGTCCCTTGAACTGGCTGGAAAGACTCAAGTCTGTATAGATGTCACAAGTAGTCAGTCGACTCTTTTGGCCCAGACCTCCATGATAGCCAATGAGATCCGGTAATTTTTCCTCCTGTTGGATGATCATGGCAGCACCGAAGCGACGATAACGTTGACCGTTTTGATAGGTTTTGCATATCAACTTGGCATCATGCTGGCGTAAAAGTGACGACCCCTTTTGTGAGGGGGATACCGGTATGAGTGCATTGTTTTGACAAGTCGATTTGGTTGTGGCGACAAGCACGAAGTAATGCCCACCAAACAAGGCAAATTCCTCCCACTCGTCGAAAGGCTCAACAGAGTCGAGAGTATGCCTTTCGTCGGGTGTAAGAAACTCGCTGTGGCCCCACAAGCTCCACAAATCCGTTGCATCGATCCCGGTCCAGCCTCTCTCAAGAAAACGAGTGCGCTGATCTTGTATTTTGGGATACTGGTTCAAGACGAGCAAGGGGCTGCGCAGCTTCTCAAAGTGTCTCAGCATAGTCTGTGCGAACGGGTAATCCGGTCCCGATGGTAAGTGCTGCTCCAATAAGCAGAAGTGTGCTGTGCGTGTGTCAAAATAAGCAAGCTCCTTTTAATTGTTATGGTGGTACGCACCATCATCAAATTGACTTCCCCACTGGATTACGGAGTCGGCATCCTCAGGCTGCATGTATGTCATGGAAACTTCGGCAAGAAACAGCACGGCGCAATTGCCAATGTGAACTTGCTCCTCCAGCACCTTGGTCAGGCCATCAAGTCGCTTCAGATCGCAACCAAGTCCGAGATATCTATTTGCTCGGACAAGTATGGCATCGTGGGGGCTATGCGTGTCCAGACCGTCCAGGGATTCACAAAGCGGGTCCGTATTGAGTATGATCTCCCTTTTCTTCTTCATGAGGGTGGGATAGTCGACATCAATGAAAGTAGCCTGACTGCAAAGCTTGGGGTATAGCTTCAAGAAACGAAAGGGTAGAGGGTCACTGGGCGAGGCAAGAAATGAGCTGGGTCTGAATTTGCGGCACCCTTCCCACTCACTATCCACAACCAAGGTTGATGACCAGCTTGGGCTTGAAAGATGGCAAGTCGAGAAATTTGGATACCACGTATTCTATAGCTTTCATCCGCAACCAGTAGCCGCGGTTGATGAGCGGAGACCGTCGCTGGTATTTCTTGACAAAGTACCGAAGAAATTCTGGCTCCTTCGAACGGTAGAGCCGTTCAACACTCCGTTTTGATACGATGCAACTGTTGTTTGTCCGTACAGGTGTCAACCGGAACCCAACGACCTCGAATAGCAACTCACCTCCATAACTGCTTCATCACGCTTCTGTGGGTCATTACGGGCGGTTGGCCCAGACCTCATTTTGGAGTCCATGACAGAAAAGGGCAACTGATTCCAAGTTGGTTCGTGCGTGCCATCAGTCTGATGAAGGTGATTTCATGACCGACGTGCAAGTCTTTGCAGCTTGGATACACGAAGACACGGAAGTGGAAATGTTGGGTAGGACGTGGTGCACAAGTACCTGCTTCGGGAAGACGCAGGTGTAGCAGATACCTTACCTGCCCTACCTTAGGTATCTAACGGAGTAGTATCTCTTTTACCCTTTCCATACACGGAAAGAGGACCATCCCATCTTTTTGGATCCTTCAGGGTCCATCGGTCTGTGCGTTGCTGGGTGCGGAGTGACGTTTCCGCGCCTGAAGCTTTCCGTCAACTGGTGTAAGAGCAGGCAGCTATAGCTCCTCAGTCCCGTTGGATCCGGACGTTTCCTACGGCATACCCACGTCTGCTTCACACTGAAGCTGCGGACGAGCCATAGGCACCACGTGTGGGCAGACTGGTCGCGCTGCCTGCTAAATTATATCCAACCTGTCCAGCTTAATCTCAACTATCACTGTGCTCTACGAATCCTGACCGGGACTGAAGCTACTGCCACCTCCTCTACAGTATGGCACTCAATTTCGTGACTTTTAACCAGGATTACAGCCTACTTGCGGTTGGTGCGTGGAGATGGCAGAGTTCTGCACACCAGACAATTAACTTACATGCTAGGAACGTCCAGAGGCTTCCGACTATATTCTACCGACCCTTTTTCCAAAGTTTTCGAGACGTTCGATGGCGATGTTTCCATTCTTGAGATGCTTTTCTCCACCTCGCTCGTGGCCTTGATTCTATCGCCCCGTCTGCTACGGATACAAAATACCAAAGTGGGTAATTGGGATACACAATCTTCCGGCATTCAATGCTGACAGCTCGAAGAGGCAATCCACAATATGCGAGCTTACTTTTCCTACAATGATCCTGGCCGTTCGGCTAAATCGCAAACGTCTTGTCGTTGTCTTGGAGGATCAAATATATCTATACGACATTAGCAATATGAACCTGCTCGCGACTATCGAGAGTGCTCCCAATCTTCATGGTAAAACCTTGCAAGCCCTCCTTCCCATCATCTTCTAATACATTCAAGCAATCTGTGCCCTTTCTCCAGCGTCAGAGCACAACTACTTAGCGTACCCTGTAGCTAAGAAAGTCGCTTCACCAACCTACGAACTCCCACCACACGCTCCACCGAACGCCAGTCGCCCCGCTCCGACCAGTGGGGATGTTATGTTATACGATGCGACCAAACTAGAGCAAGTGAACATCATTGAAGCTCACGCGGCGCCGCTGTCACATATTGCACTGAATAACGATGGCACGCTCCTCTCCACTGCTTCTGAAAAAGGAACGATCATCAGGGTCTTCTCCGTGCCAGACGCTCAAAAGCTGTACCAGTTTAGGAGAGGGTCCATGCCTTCCCGAATATATAGCATGTCCTTCAACACCACTGCGACTCTGCTCTGCGTATCATCCGCTACGGAAACGGTTCACATCTTCCGATTATCCTCACAATCAGCACGTCCGTCCAGCGCCGCGGCTACATCCCCACCAACATCGCCGTCGGGGCTGAGAAATTCGCGAGAACGGAGTGTCAGCCCGAGCAGCGAAGATCAGGCCGAAAGCAGTTATCTTACTCAAAGTGAGGCAGGGAACGGATCAAGACCACAAAAGAACCCGACATTCATGAGTGTGCTCAGGAGGACTTCGCAGAATATTGGAGGGAGTGTCGCAGCAGCCGTTGGCGGTTACATGCCCAGCGCCGTCGCTGAGATATGGGAGCCGCAGCGAGATTTTGCGTGGGTCAAGATTCCGAAATCAACATCTGGGGCGAATTCCATCAAGACGGTTGTTGCGATGAGTAGCAATGGCCCACAGGTCATGGTCGTTACGAGCGAAGGCAATTATTTCGTTTTTAACATCGATTTGGAAGGTGGAGGGGAGGGTGCTCTGGTTAAGCAGTACTCGTTAGTCAGAGTTGTTGACCTTAATCGTACTAGGTCGTAGTTGCTGACATTATGGCAGATTACTCGATAATAGTGGTCGTCTCGGCAAATCGACAGACAATGACTAGGGCAAACAGTAGTGGAGAACCCTTACTAGCCAGTCGGGATGCAACGCTACAACTAAACAGTGCACTGCTCAGTAGTTTAACCCGTTCCAAATAGGTCTTCCATATGGGGGCCTTCCATGGGATTGCCAAGATTGGGCATTACGCTCAAAGATCGCGTGCACGGGATGCCATTCGGGTATGGTGGTTCATTGAGACTGTTGTGGCGATCGGATCAGTCTCGTTTCCAATCTCGTATAGAGCGATGCATAGCGAGCTTGGCGTCTGCTAGGTAGATTGAGTTTAGTCTTCTGCAAGTCCTCTAATTCAAGTGCAGCATGCTTGTTACATAGGACAAGAGAGGGATTCCGGCAAGATCGATCACCAGATGAGGCATGCAATATGTATGTAGGTACCTCGGCAAGTGGCTCCCGATGCTGCTGTGATTCCCCAGTAGAGCACGTGGCCATAAGCCATTGGACCACACAAGCAGCACAAATCCCTCAAGACACGAGAGTCGATACATCTTGCACATGACAGTACAGCCTGTAGATGGGAGACTGAAGAACAAACTTGATCCTAAATGCGCGAGTTCGTAGGTGTTAAGGGTTTGTACTCGGCACAGGTACGATGCAACGAAGCTTAGTACTGAGAACATTTGCGCTGCTAGCGTGACGTGCGGCATTCGCTAATACCCGAACCTTAACTTAATCTTGAAGCGCTCGGTGGCGCGATCCTGAACCCTTCGTCAGCGTCATCAAGCATCTGCCTAATGACTCGGTTTCAAACATCGAACCTCCCTCTTATAACCAGCTTTTGACGGCCATCTTTGAATTGAAATAAACCTCGCCCTTCCTATTTAACAGTCCAAAAAAATGGTAGGAAGTTCGAGCCCGGGCGGTAATCCGCTTAGCGCTGGTTCTTTATCGTCGTTCATGGCTGTCAGTCTGCCGCGAAATCAGTCGCCACAGATCAAAAACCCGTACGAAGCGGTTGCACTCGCCATCAACGCTGGAATGCTCTCTGTTGGGTTTCGACTCATAGGCCTGGGCGAGGACCACAAGATCGGTCGGTATTTTGGTGCTACTTTTTAAGCTCGACGAGGGATACTTACAGCCCTGCAGAGGTACATTCTGACGCCGAAAACCCGCAATCCCTCCCCGACGAGTGGAATGCCTCAACTACATACGCCTTCCGCTATGCCCACTCTCAATCCTCGATGGAATACCTTGTCAAAGTCAACCGTCTCGGCTCCAAAGCCGTCGTCATGGGTCTCGGCCTTGGCGACGACAAAACCGCCACCTTCGACGTCGTCGCCAAAGACTTCATCTCCGGTTCCGCCCTGCCTGCAACTCCCCTCCCTGGCGAGACCGCTCTCGAAAATGCCCTCCAGCCCCTCCAGAGCATCTTCATCTCCCCCGGCCGCCTCACCGACCTCGGCTCCCTACTCCGCATCGCCCTAATCCAAAAACTCATCCCCAGCCTCCACAAGGACGGCTACGAAGAAGATAATACATCCTCCCCCAGCACTGCAAACACATCCGACTCCACCTCCGCCCCGCGCACAGATGACCAGCCCGCCAACCGCCTCCCACGGCCC